>JAEIIG010013306.1:0-31444 GCA_018904695.1 Drosophila parvula
TAACGACGTAAAATCGTCGGTCCCTTGAAAGTCGCTATAACCGGACTCTACTGTACATATTTAATACAATGAAAAGAAATTATTACTACATTAAAGTGTAAGTACCAGAACTAAAGAAATTAGACAAGGTTTATATGTTACTGTATTACCTACTTCTTAGATAATACTGTGTAAAATATGTAACTTATAAATAAGAAAAATTATATAAGCAAAAAGTGTTTCTATACAAATTAAAAAAATAGAAAGAAGATTAAGCATGGTATTGTAATGACATAATGTAGGATTTCGACACTCACTACAAAGCGAATTATTTTTATTACAAAGGTTTTTGTAAAATCCACGGAAATCTTTACATTTTAAATAATATTACTATTATTTCAGCCAACAAAATTTGCATACCTTTAATAATAATTAATTTCTTTAACGAGCTTAATGCCCGCTGTGACATCTTTCGAATGCATTCAAAGAAAGTAGCTAACGTTGCTAACATAGCTGACCATTTTTGCATTTGAATTGTTATCAATCTTATGGCCAAATTTTTGGCAAATATTTTGAATCATGGAATCGGCCAGATTTGGCGAACTTGCTGGACGGGTTTCGTCTACGTCACTTCCCAAACCGCTGGGAAATACTCGGACTCTGACCAGTTACAGCACACATTGTTTTCACCACAAACTTCTTTATCGAACGTTCCATAATTCCCAGTCTGAGTGGGTGACTCACACATAAGAGGCTCCAATTAGACGGACAATGGCCACAAGCGATGGTAACATCATTTGTGGCCATTGATTTGACAAAAACCCACAATTATGCTGGGCGGTTTCACTTTTCCAGCATCACCGAAGAAAGTGGCTTAACATTTTTGTAAGGCTTTACATTTAAACTGTATTTCATATTCTGTCACTAAGAGCTAACTATTCATGCACAATCATGGTTTATATATATATTAAAAATAGAATAATGTAACCAAATTTTGATATATGTATGTATGTACGCTTATATGCCTAATCAATAAAAACGTAACAAGCACGCAGTTCTGGGGCAGTCAAACTGCAGCCAGGAAGGCTGTCGACATTCTCGCGGACAGCTTTGGTTTTTACAACATAACTATGGGTCAGAGTTCGGTGGCGAAGTAGATGCGACGGCTGGGTCAGAAATCGCCCACTGTGTGCGACACGAACTCGAACTGCCGCTCCACGCTGCCCTCCACATCCACATCGAGGGCATCGTCGATAAAGTGCATCTCCACGTGCTCGCGGAAGGCATTAAAGGTCACCTGGCTGTTGTACACCTTGCCGCACATGGGGCAGGTCTTCTCCATGGCATCGGCAGCATCTGCTTTAATTTTCTCCTGGATAATGTTGATGCGCTGGCTGGGCGGCGTTCCGTTGTGTCCATTGTGTTCGATTGGATAGGGCTTGAGTTCGTTGCTGAGGCTATCATCTGTCTCGAGACTCTTGTCGGCCATCTCCGGCTTCTTAGCCGACTTCTGGGCGCAATCGGGGCAGGGCTGCAGAGCTGTTGAGAGATCATGTACTGGTTACATGGGGACTACGACTCATGATAGTTAAGATCCCTTACCTATGCGATTCTCCAGCAAAGTCAGAGTCGAGCTCAGCTCCTGCTGCTGCTTCATTGCCTCGCGCCGCATCTCTTGCAGCCCGTCCATGCAGCGTTTGGCATCCACGTTGGCATCCGGTTCAGTGTTGGCCGGCTCCTCCACTTGCAGGTTGTACGGATAAGCCAGCTCGCCATCGCCGGCCCCGAAATCATCGAGAGCTATCTCCTCCAGGCTCAGGTCCCTCAGTCCATCGGATAGCATTTTGTGACGCAGGTTCGGATTGGGCGAGTGCTGTGTGAAGGTCTTGGAGCGCACTAGGTTCTGGCTCAGGTTGGCACGCGAGTCGGGGGAGCTGGGCACCTGCTGGGCCAACTGCTGCTGCTGGTCCTTGGAGATCTGTGAAAGGCGCGACCACAAGCGGCGGTTCTCGTTTGACACCATGCCTATGTGCTCCTCCAGTTGTTCCTTCTGGCGCTGCAGCTCGGACACCTGTGCGCGCAGCGAGAGAACTTCGCCGGTACCTGCCACTCCGTTGCCGGCAGAGGTTGGCATTGTGAAGCCTTCCCGCAGACGCTGGTTCTCCTCCTCCATGCTGGCCACGCGGCGCTGCAGCTGAATGCATCTCTCCTTTATTGTCTGCAGGGCCACTTGCAGTGCGTAGTTCATCTTGTCGCTGGAAGCGGTTGAAGTGGTGGACACGGAGCTTGCCGGGGGCGTGGTCTTAGCAGCGGTTGCCTCCATTGCGAGTCACCTGCGTGGGCAGGATCTTTGCATTCGAGTTCTAGGCCAGGTGAACTCAAAAAATAAATGTTTTCTTTGTCAATTTCGATTTCGTTTTTTTTTTATGGGATTGTATCAGTGTCGCACAGAAGAACACTGCAGTCGATTGGACGAGGTAACTGTTCCAGATACAGCTGGTATGATTTGTATATAAAGAACAACAAGATATGAAAACCCAGTCAAGGATTCCAAATTAAAAAGTGAAATAAATATAAGATTGCAATAAGAAAATAATAGTGTGCCCACCCGATTTTCGGTTCGTAAGCCAAAACTCGCCAACTGGTCTCACACAAAAATAGCTAAATAGCGCTCGAGACCTTTGAAGTTGCCAGACTGCGCGAGGATGCAATGTTACCAGCTTGCTACAACGTACAGCTGACTTTGTTTACGCGGCTTATTATCCAACACATTTTGCAATGCTTTCCGGCAAGAGTTTAGTGAATAATTTCTATAAATATAAGAGAAAAGTTTGGCAGAATGTCTGCCCCATTATAATGCGCTGCAATGCGACTTGCCACCCTCCCAAAATTCTGTTCTTCGGCACCGACAACTTTTCCCTGCCCAGCTTGCAGGCGCTCCACAAAAACTGCAGGTGAGTTTGAGATAAATATTATTATATTAAAACTATTAATGGTCATACATTATTAGTGACCGCCTGGGCGTGGTGACCTCTTTCAAGAGTCCCGCCAACTGTGTGAGGAGCTATGCAGAGCGGGAGAAACTACCCCTACAGAGATGGCCCATAGATGCCTCCGTATGTACCAATTACGACCTGGGAGTTGTGGTCTCCTTTGGTCACCTGATACCTGCTAGCATAATTAATAGTTTTCCGGCGGGAATGATCAATGTTCATGCCAGTCTCCTGCCCCGCTGGCGAGGAGCTGCTCCCATTATCTATGCCATAATGAAGGGCGATGCCAGCACTGGGGTTTCCATCATGAAAATCGAACCACATCGGTTCGATATTGGTGCTGTAAGTTCATAGTTAATTTATCCTCAAATAGTATTATATTAAATGGTTTTATTTTAGGTGCTAGCTCAGCAGGAGGTGGCCATTAAACCTGATGTTTACATGCCGGAGTTGCATGCTTCATTGGCATTGATGGGCGCGGATTTGCTAGTTGATACTGTCAACAACTTGTCTCAAAGACTGGGTGAAGCTAAGCCTCAAGATAATACAGCTGCCAGTTATGGTAAAGTATCCTATATAAATCAGCAGATCTGGTTTTTAAACATACTTTACCTTAGCTCCCAAAATAACTACCAAAATCACCGAGATAAGTTGGTGCACGCTCTCTGCCTCTGATATATACCGCCGGTATAGAGCTCTTTATGGTTACAAACACCTTGTAACAAACTTTTTGGACAAGCAAGTTCAGCTTCTGGAAATCCGGCTTCCTGAAGATCCCGTACTCCTACTGAAACCGGGACATTTAAGCTTCCAACGGAAGCGAAAATCCCTCTTGATAGGATGCGCTCAAGAGAGTCAGTTGGAAGTTTTGCAATTACACGTGGAAGGTAGAAAAACCATGAGTGCCCAGGATTTTAACAATGGATTCCTGAAGCAGGCCAAGTCCTTGCAATTCACAGATAGTAAACTAGTGACATGTTCATAACAAAATGGTAGTTTTAATGCACAATTATAGTTAAGGACCTAGGCCAGATCGGAGGGTTTCACCTCCTTGGTTTCTGACAGCTGCTGAGTGGATTTTTGTAGCAGATTCTTGGTGAACCACATGGGACGGGGCTTCTTCATCTCGACAATGCGCTTGCCCTTTAGCTCTTCGGCGGACTGTTCGGCTTTCTCTCCCTCGTACAGAACGATTACTTCCTTGTCGACGGGATCCAGACCCAGATTTTCCTGGATTTTCTCCTGCATGAGCTCCGTTTCCTTCAGGACTTTCTGGTAGCAGAAGGCTGGGGACGGAATATCAATTAAAATCATGCGTTTTTATTTGCATTCTTTGGTAAACCTACGACACAACACTCCAAGTTCGTGGTCATGTCCACACTGCAGGCACGAGCGAATGTTCCTCTTTTCTCTCAAAGGCTTCCATACGAATTCCGGGTATCCAAACTTTCGCTTCAGTCGCTTCTCTACGGATCTCCTGTGCTTGGGTACGGCCCAGAAGATGCCATCGCCGATAATCTCTTTCAGGCTGAATTCCTGGGATGACTTCTGACCGGATACGCCGCTGTGTTCGTGTTGGAAACCGGATAGAGCCAGCGCTGCATGGATCAAGCACTTATAAGGATGATTTTAAGCAAGGAATGCAAGTACTCACCTGGCGGATGTCCTCCATGTGGCAGGAACAGGCGTTCCACGTTCCTAATAAAGTTTGTAATTGATAAAAACAAATTTCTCGACATTTTACGGATAATTGTGCTGGGTTTACGTAAACGTGATTAGGGATGGGATAAAAGCAGCATCAAAACTATCGATATAAAAAATCTTGATCACGAAAAACGTAAGCATGTTTACTGAATAGTTAGTTATATTTATTATAATATTTATTCAACAAGTTTGAAAAGCTTCTCTGTTAAAAGTCGTGTATATATATACAAAAACAGATAAATATGGTTAGTTTTCTGAAGTAAACAGTTCCGAGTCGTCCATATGTGGTTAAAATGTTGTAAAATCATAAATAATTACTATCCCACAGGTTTTATGGAAATACATTTAAAAATATTTAAATATGACTGTTTTTATATAATTTTCCTAAAAATAATTGTCATATTTTTTCTATGATAATAACTCTTATGTAATATCTAATGCTTTTATTTCATAAATTTTAGAAAATTCAAATCTTGCGCCCCCTTACGGAACCCACCTCTAACTTTACGTCACCACGCACGTTGCAGCCGATATATTCGTGAAAGTGGTCAACAGCTGGCCAACAGCTGTTCTGCACTGTTACGTCAAAATAAAGTAGTGAAAAGGTGCAAATTCCGAGAGTTAAATAAAAACTATTTCCGATTGCGGAAAGCATATTGCAACGCCAATTCCAGAGTGGCTAAGCGGATCTGGAACATGAGGACAGTTGGGTCAGTCGAGACGTAGTAGCTGTCAGGAGGAGCGAAGTTGTCCTTATCAGCGGAGTGGAGCAAGGGCAAAGCGAAAAGAGCGGACGGTGTGCCCACAGGTCCGCGGGGTCACACATTGCCCCCGCCTCTACTCAACGTCAAGTTCAAGCGGCGTTCGGTTCGGACATCGAATTGGAGAATCGGGCTGCAGCTTCGGCTCGCCATATCCACCACAGCTCGCAGCTCACCTGGGCAGGGGATACTCAACACACCTGGCGGCGCGCACGCGCGCATCGATTCAGAAAAAAGAAGGCTGGCAAAAACACTTCGCTGGAGCTGCTGGAGCCAGACGCAAGCACACCGCGCTTCGCCTCGAAATCGCCTCTGGAAACTACCGCCACTCAGTCTAAATCTAAATCGCCGCGCTTTTCAAAATCGCAGATCCTGCGACTCGTAAAAAATAAACAAAAATATTAAGCAAACAAATAAATATCAAGAAATAATGTTGCTTACTATTCAATGAGTGACTCGTCTTGAATTCTGTGAAAAGAAAAGCACTGGCCAACTCCACCTGCAAGCCTACGGGAAATTAATAAAAACAAAACAAAACAAACCCTTAAAAATAATAATTTTAATAAGAATGGCCTGCTTGAGCACTTCCGGTCGCGTAGTGTGCGGTACGCGTCGCCAGCAAACGCACAAGCTGCTGTATCAGCTCTTCGGCACCAGTTCGAGCTCCGTTTCCGGTTCCGGTGTCGGTTCGCGTCCAGGATATGCGGGGAATACCCAACGCAGCTTGGCCCTGCCCAAGACACAGCTGCAGGCGCAGCGTCTCTTTCACGGATTAAGCTTCAACATCGGCAAGGATTATCCCGATCTGCTGGTGAGTTCATTGCCAGCTCGAACCCGAACCTGGCCAAGAGTGCATTGGCTGCCGCTGCCGCTGCCGCTACTGCTGCTGCTGCTGCGCATGCGCCAAGTGTTTGCCGCTAATGCGTCTGCGTGACTTTGGCTTTTGTCAGTCCCGCTTTTCTTTCGTTTTCTTGCATTTTCTTTGCCGCTGCTGCCAAGTTGCAAAGCCAAAAAGAAAATGAAAGTGAAATTGGTCGCTGGCTTTTGTGCAAGTAGCGTGAAACCGAAGAGAGAAAAAAAAGAAAGAAAAAAAATAAACCAAAGGCCGAAGCCGAAGAAAACACAACTTGTTGCGCCCACAGTCGCAAATCGCACTAAAATCGCGATAGTATGTTGTTGGCGGAAGCTGCCGCCGCGTTTATAGTATTTATTATTGTGCTTCGCTCTTTTTTTGTTTTTTTTTTTTTTTTTTGTTTTTGTTGTCATTTTCCGAATGTCTATGTTTTTCCTCGCATATTTGCAAGGTGAAGTTTTTATCGGCACCTCTCTTTGGGCCTCCCCAGTCTGTCTGTGTGCAGTTTGTCATTACTTTTTACATTGTTGTCAAGTCTGTGATGATTTTCTTCCTCTCAACTTTTGCACTTCTTTCTTTTCTTATGCAATTTCGCATAGTTACATATTAGCTTAATGATTTATTGCCCGTACTTATCAATATTTATAGCCTGCGAATACAAAAAAAAACACCACAGCTGATTTCGAGGAGTGCCTGTGAAACTGCAGTGCTGTCAAACTGTGACCTGCGCAATAGCCCGGGCAACCGGGCTTTCAAGTGCACATTCGACGCGTTCTGTTCAAACATGCGGCAATTGCTGTTTTCTTATCAGCTAACAAAAGGCTATCAGTGATTTTGGTATATCATTTTGTTTAATTTAATCTACATCATATACGCAGGTGTCATAACCTATGTATGTAGCAAGGGCAATCTCTCAGACATCTGGCGTTTCAATTAAATACAATATTATTTCCAAGGGTCGTACCTTTACCCGGACTTATTTTTATTCACAAAGCTATTGCACAAGTGCCTTAGCACTGGGAATACTACACAACTAAAGTTAAACATGTGGAGGTCATGTTCTGGGAGTCTTAAGTGTTCTATTGGCAATCCCGTCTATTGTCTTTAAATTCAATTGGCCAAATCGAAACCATTCAAGCGCTCGCCTTCAATTTAATAGCTTACTTACCCGCCTTGAGTGTGTATAGGGCCACCATAAATGCATAGGCTTCTCACATTTGTTTTTTAGTTAATTGTTTTATGGCACGCCACTTAAGTCAGCCAGCCTATTTAGTGGCTTTGATTTAATGGATTTAGCATTGTGAGTGCAATAAATTGAATGCACTCTGCTGGCCATTATTCAATAGTTTCGATGGTACAATATATGTATAATAAGAAACGTATTTTGGCCTCAAAGTTTGACATGACGTTGTGCCGTTTTGGCTGACAAACAAAAGGTTAAGAGCTCGCTAATTCACTTTAATGCTCACCTTTGACCGCACATCACACCGACCCTGATCCGAAAGGCAATAACACATCTATTTGGCACCTGAAAAATTTACATTTTTCTCTAGAAATACTTAAAAAAAAATTTCCATTTAAAGAAATGTATAACCATTACTATTTTTTATTTTGTAC
The DNA here is from genome assembly GCA_018904695.1 of Drosophila parvula. NCBI lineage: Eukaryota > Metazoa > Arthropoda > Insecta > Diptera > Drosophilidae > Drosophila > Drosophila parvula. The sequence continues at coordinate 7,908 of JAEIIG010013306.1, forward strand.
AAATCTAACAAAAACAAAGTAATAAACATTAGTGCCATTTTTGAACTTCACTTAAATATCACATTAAAAAAGTTGAAACTTTTGTACATAGAAAGCTTCTAAGAAAGTTTGAAATTGCTAATTAAAAAATGTTAAAAAGTAACTTATTTTTAAACAATAATAAAAGCATTTTAACAATCACTTAGAAATTTTGGTATTAGTTTTTAAAACAAAGCATAGGACATTTTTCTGGTGGCTTCATGTTTATCTCTTCCTTTAAAAGCATTTATATAATTAATAAAGAGAATTTAAATCATTTAACAAGAAACCAAAAAATAGTTACAACTCTTTTATTGCCCAATCCCATATAGTAGCATATATTTAAGCCAAAGTAATTGCCAAAAGCTTAAATTTAAAATGTAATACTATTTATAGGTAAATTTCAAATAGTTACAACTTTAATATTAAATAATATCGTAACCTAACGTAACAACTATTTAAATCGAAATAAATGCATTTCGGCACACACAAACGGCTTGGGAAAAGTACAAAAATATTTCGTATGCAGTTGTCGTTATCAAGTTATTTATGCATTTCTGTTGTTTAAGACTCTGCCTGTTTCATTTTTGAAGCCGAATAAAAATTCATTCAACGCCAAATTGGTTTTATGCCCAACTCACATCCACACACCGCTCAAAAACGGGACAAAAGCAAGCACCTGGAAACTGATACGTTCATCTATCATAGGTAAACAATAAACAAAACGCAAATAGAAAGCGCACGTCGCAGCGGCAGAGCAGCTGGCAGCGCTGCTGCTGGCCAAAAAAAAAAAGTAAAATAAAATAAATAAAAAACTAAAGAAAGAAAAAAAAAACGCCAACTAATAATAGTCGGCAATGGCAGAAGCAACAACAACAAAAACAAGCAGCGAGCCAACCGCAGCCATAGAAGAAATTCACTTTTAACGGTTTCTTTGACTTTCTTCTTCATTTCATTTGCCAAGCTCCCCCCGGCCCCCGACTGGCCATTGTTTTGGCCAAAAGAAACCAGCTAAAAATACCAACAAAAAAAATAACACAAAAAATAAAGTAAAAATAAAAGTTAGAGTCTTTATCTATGCGCCACACGAATTTGGCAAGAAACTGATTGGCCAGCTTTGCGTATTTTAGTATTCGTTATCGGCGGTCAGTACATCTTTGACTCGAATTAGTTTCCAAATCATTTTCGTCTACGAAATCTCCTCTTCCGCATTCGCTACCCCTCCGCCGCCTCTACGGTTATAAACTTTTCACTTTCATTGCAAATGCGTGAAATAAAGACGCGTTCGGTTGAGCTTTTTGGCCAGGCCAAAAGAGTTTTAACGCCAGCGTGTGAATTTGATGGGTTCGTAGTCTCAAGGTGGCGATTTTTTTTAATTAGATTAGAGATTAGAGAGTCGAGACTCTCTGGGTACAGTTAGATGTATCTCCGGGGCTTGGAACTAGGCTTGGTTGATTGATTTCCGTCGATTCTCTGACCGTTATTTGTTATTTAATTTGAATGCGAGGGTTTGGTCGCCGCGTGAAAGTGAAACCAAATCTCGACCTGTTTCCATTGAATATCTTTTTTAGAAATTTTTGAGCTTGAACTTAATAGCCAGCGATTATTTTAAATAGCTTTAAATTCTTTTTATTATTAAGGGATATTTTATACAAGAAATTAAAGGTAATTGTTGCACAAAGTGGAAGATATATAAATATAATATATAATATATAAGATATAAGACCTAGCTAATTACATTTTTGTAGCAGCTGTAAATATTATATGTTAAATTAGTAAAAATTGTAAGCTTCATCCTAATAACTAGCGAATTTGTTGAATAGTCTTTCATTTATTGTCTAATTAAAAGCAATTTAATACAACATTTAAAGGTAATTGTTGCACAAAGTGGTAGATATATAAATATAAAAAATTCAAGTAAAATGGATACCTTCTCCTAGGCTTAACTCTTTCAAAACAGGAGCTGTTAATTTGTAAGATAAATATAAAATAAACTGAATTATTTTGTAAGTAAATGCATTTATTTATGAGGAAACTAATAATATATTTTAAAAATCGAATAATAGCAAAATGGCGAACTCATTTATGTGTGTTTTTAGGAAAATTAAAAGCCATTAAAAACAAAAATTAAAGCTAATTGTCATTCAAATTTATAGTTACCAAGCATAAAAGTCTCACCAGAAATGTATATATTGTAGCCGTAACTCTTTAAAAGAAAGAGTTGTAAATAAAAGGCTGATAAATATAATAATAAATATAAAATATACTTAATTAGTTTAGAAATAAACAAAGTTACTTTATAATGGTGTAAAGTCTGAATAAATATTTGTACAAAAATATAATAAGTATGCTACTGATTCTAAGAACTTATTCAGTTTATTGACTTGTTTTAGGAACTTTTTATTTGATTTTGTCTCAATACCTTTTTAATAATGCAGACCCCTCGTTCCGCCTTGTATTTCACAATCACATCTCACATATCTTGCCTTTAACCCTTTCTGTGAGAAAGCCATCAGGCTAAGCATAAATATGTGAAAAACAAGAGACACAAAAAATGTTGGCAGATATGCTAAAAAGATACATCTGTCGTATGCCCAAGATGCTCATATCGTAAATCGTTGTCTTTGTGACTGTATCTTTATTTCTGCAAAACACTTTCACTCGTCGCTGACCAAAATCACACTGGACAAGCAAATGGCTCGTTCCAGACCCGGGGCGCCTGTCCAGAACGCTTAATTCTCTGGCGGCTGAATATTATTAAATATTTTTAATATGCAATCGCTTATGGTTTAATTGGTTTTGGCCCCACCAAATCGAAACCAAAATTGGATGTGGGCATGCCTAAGCGGATTGGGTTGACTTTCATTCAACCTGTCCTACACCTGCAATGGTCTCTTTGATCGCTTGCTGCTGCTGCTGCTGCTGGTGCTGGTGCCTTTGCCTTTGCCTTTGGGCTTTGGGCTTTGGTATTTTTCGGCCCGTACTTGCTGACCCAATTCCAGAAAGACGCATGCGTTTTGGTGTTGTCCTAAACTGGTTTCGGGTTCGCTTTTCGGTTTTCGGTTTCGGTGGTTTCTGCCGCCGACCACGTTGCCTCTCTTTCGCGCCAAGACTGTTAACTGTTAATGATTTCAGCGTTGTTTTCCTTAACAACAAATTTTCGGATTTCGATTTGAAAGCCAAAAAGAAGCGCCGCCGCCGCCACCGCCACTGCCGTTGCCGTCGCTGGCTTGGTTAGTTTTGACCGGATTGCGCAACCCGATGGCTGGCCAAACCTTAGCCATATTTGGCTGTCAGGCCCACATTTCATCAATGTCGCTCATGTCTGAGTCTATTGGTCCACTTGCCTGCCCCATGGGCGTTTCACATTTTCGATGTTTTATCAGTGATTATCATAAATTTGACTATCTGCATCGTTGCGGGGAATTCATTTCCCACACTGATTGGGTCTCTTGTGTTTTGTGAACTTGCATTCTAAGAGTTCCAATCATCATTAGTTTAACCAAGGGTTTCACCCGAAAAATTAACATTGGAATTTCGCTTTATCATGTTGTATGTATTTCCAAATCGTTTAAATTAGACTGACTTTGCCTTAAATTTGCATTCATTGGCAGCAGCAGCACGCGTCACACTTGCACTTTGCATTTTGGAATTTGTTTTTTTCCTGTCTCGAGCTCAAGCGCGTTTTATGTAATTTTTTTTTTTTTTGACTATTGGTCCCTGGTTGATTTACAGGCCAAGCAAAGCCACCCAAAAGGCAGGCAATGCAGGATAAACTTGAATTTACTGGTTTTCCACTAATAACTGGTTTCCAATTTGTCTGCAAAAACATTGCTAAGTTTCGATTTTCCTTCTCTTATTTTTTTGTATCTTAATTTTTGGTTACATTTTACTTTGTATTGCCTTTGGAACAAGATTGTTAGAATTATTCAAAAAAATACGTTGACCAACAAATATTTTTGCAGCTATAAACATATTTTTCTCAGACTTTTCGGTCTCCTTGCAAGTTGAAGCGTTTAAAAACGCATTCGGTCTCGGTACATTTTGTGGCGTTTAGAAACGCGTCTGCGTTTTAAGTCGCCTACATAGGCTAATATCACGCAGCCGCCGCGTTGGTCAAGCACGCACTAATTTCAATTGCAAATCGCACTCGGAGTTGCGCAATATCCCAAAGTGACAGTGGAATTCCATGTGATTCAATTGCTGATATATGATTCCGGAAAGTAGTTAATGAAAACTGGATCGGAAATCAAGTTTAAAGCAATTAATAAATGAAAAATCGCATTCAATGGATCCATATTTGGGCTGCCAACTCATTAGTTTGCGTAGAAAATAATGGGGGTATACCCTCAGATATATTTATATGTTTTTTTTAAAGGCAAATGAACTCTAAACAAACTAAAACTTCAATCAAACTTTGTTGTTTTAAGCGTTTAACGATTAGTTACTATAAGTTATGACCTCTAGTATTTGAACTTACTTTACTCAGTAGCCATAAATTACCTTTCTTACTACTTAAAAACTCCACTGAATTTACTGAGACATTAAGAACGCATTTCCGGGAATTTATCTTATTTCGATGGCAATGTGGAAATTTATCTTTAGTTGGGTGATTTGCGGACCTCAATTGGTCAATCGATTGCAGTTGTCATAGTCTCGATTGGGCCTTAATTTCGACGCAATGAAACCGTGACGCGTTGAGCATTCGCAATGGAGACATTAGCAAATAATGTGGATACATTATGTTTGGCATTTCCACCTAATTTATGTACTGTGTCTACTCGTTAGGCTGCTCCCCCAGAAGCGTTCTCAGTGGCCCAAGGTACTTGCCGAGCTTTGTCAAATACAAATTGCCCAGTTTAGAGGCAAACACACAATCGGCACTTGGCATTCACACTCACTTCAGTCCCGCTGAGATGTTAACACGCATGTAAACCACTTGCTGCCAGCTAATGAAGAAGCTCCGAAAATCGAACGGCAAAACCATGTATAAATATATATACATATATATACATACAATTTATGCAGCCAATAGAGGGGGAATTGGGGGGAGCTCCATTCGGTTATGTCAGCCAGCAGCAGGCAATGGCCAAAACAACCGCAGCAGCGATGGCAAAAAGGGAAAGTATAAGTCCAAAGCCTCGTCTTCGGACTCCGATTCGTTTTGTGGCCCTCAAAGAGCCAAAGAGAGGCGGTTTGTGTTGCTACTTTCTTGACTGTTTCTCTGTCTCCGGTTTTGGCCAATACCTTGCTGCTGTGTTGGTCGCCGCTTCCGCTACCAAGGCCCGTCATGTTCGATCAAGGCAGCAGCGGCATTTCTTTTTTTTTTTTCGGCCCGCAAAAGAAGCAATTAAAATTTTTGCTTGAAAATATTTCAGAGGGGGCAAAAGAGCGATGATGATTCAACTGGGAACCAGTTACGAATATTATATCCTTACAGCCCCAGTAATCTGTTTATAATAACCATAAACAATTTAAAGGTTCAGCCTTCCGCTAAGCACGTAATAAATGCAAGCCTTAACGACTCAAAAGTTCTGTTCGCCACGCGGCCTAAACATTAATTGGTTAACTTTATTGCCATAATTGAATAATTTTTTTGTTTAGTAGCATGTTTAGCTTTTAAATCACAGGTGTTAACAGTTTTCGTACTCATTGCCCGACCTCCATAAAAATAGCAACATGCAAAGGCAATTGTTCGGGCTGTTCACATATAGCTTATGATATCCAAGCATATGCCGCATACAAATTGCCTTAAAAAGCGAGCTGCGAAACAAGAGCAGAAATCATAACAATGCGGCTACGGATCGACACAATGTATATAGTAAAGTAAGTGAGTCGTAAGGCAATCAATAACACAAATGCTAAAATGTTGCAATTCGCCTTCAATCAAAGCTGACATCAATCAGTGCGAGGCACTCGAAATGCTGGCTAAATACTTTCATCGCTTCACGTCTTCATCTTGAGCTGAGGCCGCGCCATCAATGGACACCAAGTGGGATGGGTTTTGGGGACCTGAAGAGGATTATGCCGTGGGAGCGCCCTGTGGCATTTAAAATCCCAGCTCTATTTGATTTGATTTTTTTTTTGTTCGTACCTCTTTGTTTGCACTTGTCTCGTCGTTATATGCAATTGCTTTGATCACTGAATGCCGCTCATTTTGTGCAATTTTGTTCACAATTAAATTAATGAGTGCAAGAAATGCGAGTATTTAAATGAAAATTGGCAGAGGTGCCGCTAACCAAATAAAAGATAATTATTTCGAGGGGGCATTATTATTGTTATTTCTGTTTTGAATCGATGTGAAAGTTGGCTTGCCAATTGTTGCGGCTTCTCTTTCGTGTTGCCAAAGGAGGTTTAACTGGATATCTTTTGGTTTTTAGTTGGTTGGCTTTCGGGCCAGGCTAAGTGCGGCTTAACCTTATTAGCTGATTGGAGACAATCTTAAGAGGCGTGTTTGAGGTTGTCATAAAAGTTGCCTTTTATTATTATTCAAAAAAATGCAAAGGAAAGTACAAAGTTATGGCATTTGTTGATAATAACTTTGTCTTAGTTGCAATGCCAGAAATAGGATTCGAAAAATATTATTTAATATTATTTCGTGTCTGAATTTAATCCTATATTTAAAGTCTCATTAATTGAGAGTATTATTTAATATCATTTCGTGTCTTAATATAATCCTATATTTCATTCAGGCTCATTAATTGAAAGGTATTCCCCCCTTGTATTAGCATATTTTCCTTTGTATATAAACACCCTCGACTTTTCTAGATTTTTTTCCTTATTTCTTTCCCCTGGTTATAAAAGCAACCGCATGGTAAAAAACGGTTTGAAAGTCCTCGGTTCATCTTCGGCAGCCAAGTGCAACGGCTAAAGAGAGTACTTCCTATATATTTACGTTTTTAATGCCCCTTTTTTTGGCTTTGTGCACGCAACAAGCCCGTAATCCCAAAACGTTAATTCGCATAAATATATTCAAAGTCGAGATGCGATGCTTGGCCAGAATGCAGGCGAGAGCATTGACCTGGCTTCAAAAGAGAGCATTAGATCCATAAGCAGGTTCATGGGGCAGGTTAGAGACACTTAAAATCCGTTCGGCTTTCGTGGGCACCTGCTGACGTTGGCATGGCTTGTAGCTTGTGGCCGTTAAAACCATTTAACAGTGCTTAAGAGTCAAACGGCGTATGTGGCCAACTCGAAATAGCCACAATTAAATGCATTTCTGCACGTTCCAAAAAATTTCTGTTTCTTTCTTTCGCTTTTTGGCTTTTGCAAATATTATCATATATCAACAACGATGTGTTGTGTGTGTATTGTGTGTGGTGTGTGTGCAGCAGGGCCAGCTGATGGCACTAATTTTAATTTGGCGCACATATTGAAAATGAAAGTTTCCACGACTCGAATTTAATTGGATTTCTTCCGGCTGCTGCTGCTGTTGTAATTGTGATGCCTCGGATTTTGTAATAAGCCATGGCTCGCTTTCTACTCGCCAAAAGGCAAGAGGGCCCCCCTTGCTCTCTGCCGATGTTTATGACACATATTAAATATGAAACTGGGTCATTACAAGCTCTTTTCAATGGGAACCAACAATTTGTTTGGTTATTTTACGATGCTCAACCAGTTTGGACACCCAAAAAGGTCCACACGTGTGGCCCTCGCCGCTTAACTTACCAAATTAAAGACGATGATATTGACGATCTTCGATGATGGTGATGATGATGGCAGAAGCTCAGCTTCCAAGGGCGTTGTTACGGCCATTGACTGTGATTTGTGACTCTCCCAGGATCCCAAAAGCAAGTGGGTCAACATCCAGTGTGTTTCTGTGTATGTGTGTGTAATCGGTGCACGCCCCGTCCGCAATCGCAGTCATAGCCAAATATTTGAAATCGTTAAAAATGCCTCCGCCGCTGCTGACAGCTGGCAACATCGAATTTACATGTTATCGTATCGTGTGCGGCTCCTATTGACAGTCTGAGTGGCTGACTAGTTGACTGGCTGACTGGCTGACTGGCTGACAGGCTGCACAAGAAGCAAACAAACGCGATTGCATAATTGCACATAAAAGTGCCTCCGAAAAAAATAAAAGAAATACAAGTCCGGATCGATGGAAAGTCAAGATTTATTTCCTGCAGAGAAAGAAAATACGAAAATCATTGGGATTTTTATATTACAATTATTACTAAGGGGAAAAGTTAGATAAATTGAAATATTATTAATAAAAACATATATTATACAACAAAAAAAATGTGTATTAGCGTTAAAATATCGAATTTTCGAGGAGACTCCGATACGATCTTAATTTTACATCGAACGTATCGTTAGGTTTGATGTATCGACATCTGAAATATAAAAATATATCACATTTAATGTATCTTATCCAGAGGTAATGTTTAACATAAAAACTATATTATCCAGAGTAAAGTTTAATAAAATATATCAACAAAAATACATATTTTATATGTATATAATATATAAACATTTAAAATATCGAAAAATATTTCATCGTACGTTAAATTATCGATAAAAATCAAAATAATATACATCCAAAAAATGTATCTTTGAATATTTAATCGACAAATATCTTTAAAACTACATGCTCGATAACCTCTAGTATATGTGTCCGATTTATCAAGCATAATATTGATTTATTTCATATATACTATATGCATATAATTAAAATATCGACCTTCGCGTCAATTATCGATACTGTATCTATATATCAATCTTGCTACATTCCCTAAACATCCCAAATTGATAATTATTACAGTAACCTAACCTGAGTTGTACTTGTTTATTAGTTAAAATTATGTTTTAGTTATAAACTTCAAAATAAAACTTAATCAAAAGCTTACAAGTATATTTTTGCAAGTGCCGCAACATGTTGCCTGACAATTTAGCAGCGCGTGTTGCTCTCTTTTATGTCGCATTGTTTTGTGGGCCTAACAAAAGGATTTGTGGCTACGACAATTCAAATTCGCCGACAAGGTCAAGAGTCGCGCGAGGGCGTCGACAATCGACTTCAATTAGTTGGCCATTTACCGCGGTCTAAAGTCCCAGTCGTTTGCAATTTTCCAGTTATTAATTTTCGGCAGCTGGCAGGCAGAAATTTCGAGGAGGCGACGGCGGAGGCGGCGGCGTGTGCAAGGCGAAACTCGTTAGGCGTGGCAGCGCCGCAATTGAAAGTTGTTAAGTGACTTGTTTGCCCCACCATTATTCACACTTTGTTATTAATTGCAGCATTTACCCGAAAAATTGCTAACCGCCGTTCTACCTGTTCTCCTTCCCATTTTCCATTTTCCAGCAAAGTCCACACAGCTGCAGTCCCAGCCTTAAGTACTCGCAGTGCTCCAAGACGAATCTCCGCCAGCACAGCTCGGTGCACACACAACAGCCGGCGGGTCCTGTGCGGGAGTTCCAGATCGATCCATATATCATTCTCGATGATGACCTCAAGTACTTCTACGACGACGTGAGATATGTAAGTGGGGTCGATTGGGTATTTGCAGTGAAATTTTATCACTATTTCCTAATAGTTCACTTAGTTGAAAGCATAGGTAAGGGAAAGACAAATGTTCATCGTAAATTAGGTGTTCTAGAAACCAATAAGGATATTGGCTATCTTATTAAATTATAGGTTATTGGAGCATGTACATGCTAGGCATTCTAAAATGAGTACTTCTCTTTAATTTATTTTATAAAAATTAGAAAGAAATGTATAGCTCTTTAAATATTTAATAAAACTTCTTTCCTAGGCCAAATATCTCTCAAAAATGCATTTTAAAATAAGTTCTGCCTTTAAACTAAAGCTCTCTAAGTTTTACAAATAAATAAAAGCCTCGTTGTTTTTGTTTTTGAATACTTTAAACCCATTGTAAACTAATTCTGAAACTCTCATTAAAAAAGCTATTAATATTTGAGTTTTAAGACCAGTAAATGTCAAGTAATATTTGAGCTTTAAAACAAGTTAATGTCAAGCAATATTGTTTTAAAACCACTTAATGTCAAGCAATATTGTTAAACTTATGACATTCTTATGATATCCATAAAATAGCAGTAAAAAAAAACAGTAACTGTTTGGTTTAAAGATCTTTAATAAATTATCATTTTACACCCAATAAAAATGAATGACTTTTAAAGGCAAAAACAGGCCTGAATTGATAATAAACAAATTATTTCAAACCACAAAGATTAATAAGGCGTATAAGGTTTTTTTTTGTGAGAAACTCCATTCAGATGTTTGTTTGGGGACGTCATTGATTAGATGGTTTTTTCCCAGCTGGGGGGAATTTTTTAAGCTCGAGCCCAAAACACAAAAAATATTTGCTAATTTAGGCCAACGCCTAGATTTTAGGAGGTGTGACTAATTTTCTTTAATTTTTGTTTCTAGCTACTAAAGTCGGGTACATCGCAACCGGAGCTAGACACTATTGCCAGCTATTATTTTGATGGCCAGGGAAAGGCGTTGCGACCAATGGTCACCATGCTGATGGCCAAGGCGATAAACTATCACCTGAACAACGAGTCACAGTGAGTTTTGCTAAGTTTTAAGATATTACAAAAACATATTTTTCTCAAAGAGAAATAAAATATTTTTTAACTCAATACGCAGAGGAATTAAGACAAGTTTTTTTTGTAGAGTAAAGCATTACGAGTTCTATGATAAATCTTTCACTTTTCGTTCTTTTTAATAATTACTTTATTCAATTTAAGCACTTTCAATAAACTTATATTTTTCTTTCCTATTTATTAAAATCAATTTTCCATATTTACCTTATTTTCATTTATAAATAAAATGGTTTTTCTGTAGCCAAGTGTAAATAATTAGCATGGCTTTGCGAAATGTGCGCATTTCAGCCAGATTAATGCACGGTGGAGTGTAGTTTTTTTTTTGCCTCCACCAAGACCACTAAATCACTAAAATCACTAAAAAACATATTTTGCCTATCGCCTTGACAGCCAATTAGTACACAAACAACGACAGATCGCCCTCTTCTCGGAGATGGTTCACTCGGCCAGCTTAGTGCACGACGATGTCATCGATCAGTCGGACTTCCGACGCGGCAAGCCCAGCGTGAATGCTCTATGGAATCATAAAAAGGTAAGATTTTCCTCACAATACCCACTAGCCAGTACCCGTCTGCATTCGAAGGAGATCCGTGATAATATTAGGCATCGATGCCACCGATGTTTGTTGATGCCAAACAAACCAAGCCAAACACGCGCCCAGTCAGTCAGTCGCTCCGCAACCAAAACAGTAATCAAGCTGGCAGCAATCATCAGCGCAGCAGCAGCAGCAGCAGCTCCCAGGCCTGACTTTGACATCAATTTGTTGCGTATTTCGATTCAAAGTGTTTATTGACTTTGTCAACAGCTATCTTGCATCACTCGAAAGGCCTCAAATCGGATGCCTCTTCATTAAACTTAATAATAGACAAGACGAAATATCCCACATATCGCGATCTCAATGCAGTTTCCCTTTCGACATGTCTTCAAATTGAAATGCATAAATTAATCCAGCATTCAGCATTCAGTATTCAGCTTCGCGCTTTCGTTTATCATCATCTCTTCACAAGTCGCAGAAGCGTCAAAGAGCCCCGAAGCCGTTAATGTTAATGGCATCTCTTTGAATGTCTTGGAGCTGGCTTGTCTTAGTCATGGCAGTTAATTTTTGGTTGTTTTGTCTTTGCCAACGGCCAATGGTTAACTGTGTTGCAACATATAACTGTAGTCCTCTATAGCCGCTATATGTATTATCTGACCAAGTCTTAACATCGTCTTTGCAGGTCACAATGGCTGGTGATTATATCTTATCGATTGCCTCGATTATGATTGCGCGTCTGCGCAGCGACGATGTCACGATCGTATTGAGTAAGGTAAGCATACATTCTCCTAAAAGGATATGAGTAATATTTTGGCCTAAATTCTGGAAAGATCTGCGTAAGATTTATTGACTTTAGCTGCAGGTAAGTAATATTAAAAACAAGCAGAAGAAAAGGCAGGGGGAGTTGTTTTTGGGGAGGCAGTTTAAAGAGTTAATAAAGGGTATTATTGAACAACTTAATATTACTCTGAAAATATATATAGATGTATATACATATTATACTGATTAATTAATTAATAAACAAACTTAAACTTAAGGACTAGGCTTGATATAAATACATATATTAAAATATTTAACATATTATAGCATTAAAAGTTAACTTCAACTTTATCCTAAGCTTATATTCTTCCCTTACTTTCTACCATTGCAAATCCAACTAAAATTAATTTAAATCTTAGAAACCCCACCTTAAAAACCTCATAGTTTTTTGCACTAGCTACCCAAAGAAAATATATTTTTAGATGTTGCCAAGTACCTAGCACATTTTATGCTGCCAGTTAATTGGCAAAACAAACACAAATAAGGCCCAACTGTTTGCCAAACTCATTCATAAAAAGGGGAAGGCTGCCACCAAGAATTAAACACTAAAAAAGTACCGGATTCCGATGAAATATCTCTGTACATATAGGAATATATATAGATATATGTATATATATATATTTATGAACGCACGTAATCAGATCAGGTGCCAAATTTCACACGATTGTTGTTGGCAAACAACAGAAGGGAGCCTTTGTCTCTCCCTGAAATTATGAAAGTTGCTCATCATTCTGTTTCGCGGCCAAGTTTTTGGTTTTTGGAAACTGAACTTCCCCTCCACAAAACAAAACCAGTCGTAATTTAACTTCCTGCGTCCCTGGGAATCGTCCAAGGTCCGCCCTTCGCCAGAGTTCGTAAAACTTTGCAACGCGCGGCGGCATTCACTTTTAATGTTTCGATGTTCCGATGTTCCTTTTTTTTATTGCATTTCTGCATCTGTGTCCTTGCAGTTGCAGTTGGGGCAGAGGCAGTGGCAGTGGCAGTGCAGCCAATTTGTTTCTTTTCCGGTCAGATATGTCTTGTTAAAGCGGCACAAATTCAAGGAAATGGGCATATGTCTGTTCTTATTTTTTATTACTCTTAAATTAATTTATTTTAATGATCATTTTATTAAAGATATGGGAGAGAAATCGGAGACCTTTATAAAAATCTGTCGGAATACTGGTTACAGAACAAGGAAATTAAGAAACCTAACTAAGTTGCTGCTGGCAAATAATAAAAGATTTAATTATTAAATTATTAGATTAAATTTTATTAGTAAAAAGGAACAAAATATTGTAAATAAAATCATATATCATATCATAAGTTAAATAAATATAACAATAGTAAATATAAAATGTATATAAATAAGGGTACAAGTGAAATAAAAAATGTATATAGCCCTAGAAGTATTTGAAACTCTAGTTTTTATAGTTTCCAAGATTCAGGTTAGTTTCTCCCCTTTAAAAGTGTCCTTTACCCTTAGTTGGCATCCTTAGTTGGCATCCCTGCTGAGTTCCTGCTTTGGAATTCCGCAGAAATATTTTATCGCTTAGTGCGATGCATCACGTAGTTTCTATAAATTTGAAATTAGTCACACCTGCCAATTTCACTTTCATTGGTGGTTCGAGGGGCACGAGAGTGAAACTAGATCTGTGATTGCCTTGGAAACGAAGGTGCTGCCTCTGGGATCTCTCTTTGGCAGCATCAGCAGCAGCTTCTCTGCATATATTTACACAATCCGGCAAGCGGCAAAGTTAATAGGCAAAGCAAACACAATAAACTTGACTACGTTTTTGGGTTACACATTGATGATGGGTTTTCTCAATTCGCGAAACATGCGTAACACCTGAGGATTGGCTTCAAGATAAATCCAAATCCAAGGTGCGGTCCCCAGACACTTATCCACATTTATTTGTCCATTTCATTTGCCCATGATTAAGCCCAAAAACTGAGCGATATCGGGCCGCGTGTATCTAACGCATAATTTGGCTCATTAGCATTCCGAACATTTTGACCCCATCAAAATGAAACTTTCTTCCATGACCATCATGAGGTCATGAGGCAACGGGCCCCCAAAAAGATATTTAGAAAATTTATTAGAAACTAGTATCTAATATTTATTAAAAAATATTCCTAGATTGTGAAGTAGACAAAACAAAAGAGATGAACTTCGGTTTTCATAATCTGGGAAAATGGAACTTGATATTGAGAGGGATATATCTTCATTGTTTCCTTGGGAAGCTACAGAAAGTTTAATTTTATTTGAGGAACTGAAACCAGGCCTATTTAATAACTAAATAATAGACTCGGATCTATGGGCTTCTTTGGTCTTTCTTCTATAGACCTCCTTGAGCATATGTCTTTCATCTAACACAATCTCCAAGTGCCAGCATATATTTATCTGATTTATCCTATTAAATATGCTACGCACGCGTCTGAATAATTTCAACGGCTTCTAAGACGTTGGCTGGCATTAATAAAAATGTGTGTAGAATCTCCGCCTGCCTTTCAATCAAGTATATTTATGACTATCTGTGTGTTTTGGGTTAAACCAGACCGTTAAGACCCAGACAGTATGAGGTAATTGATAGTAGATAAGTGTAATCAAAGGAAAACAGTTTTTTTTTGTGTAAGAAATATATAAAGAGAAGAGGAACAGTCAGCCGAGAGCGAAATATAAGCTAAAGTGCTTATTTTTTTTTGCTGGCAAAATTCCCCTTGTCGGAAGTTGGCGGTTAAAAAAGAAAATTCCCCATCTACGTGCCTTACAAACTCGCTTCGGGGCTAACCTTTTTTTTTATATTTTTTTGCACAAAGTGCACTCGCACTTTGCGGTCGACAAAAAAAATGCGGGCCTGCAGCATTTGGTATAATTTTGGCTTCATTTTGCTGCTTAAATGGCGGCTCTGTGTTAATTTGTTTGGCTCTAAATGCATTTGCTGGTCTTTGTTGGAGCTCACGCACTTGTCTTTGGCTGTGTTTTTTTTTACTGCCACTTGCTAGTTGTGTTAATTAACATTGAAAGCTGGAATTTGGCTGGGCTTTTTGGCCAGAAACTATTGGCCGAATCACCTTGAGCTCCTTGTGACCGGATCGGAACTGAACGGCTCCCACACACACGAGCCGCCGTCGTTGTCTGTTTGCCAAAGATTTTGACAACTGTCTGTGAGTTTCTTGGTCGGAATCAATGAAAATGCCTATCGAAAGCGAGTTGGCGAAGGGCGTGCCAAACAATCTGTGGGCAAACAGACGGGGCAATAGCCAAAATAGTCAGGTAGCATCCCAGGTATTACCCACCCGACCTCTCATTGAGCTCTGAATGAAATCTTGTTTGCCAGATTTATTTGGCACAATTTTGTGTTTGCCATTTGCATTTGAGGCTTCACCCATGCGGAAGTGCTACACCCTCAGGCTGTAGTAAATCGCTTTACGGATCTTAGTAAAGGATGAGCCAGGTAAATAAAGCTTTAGTTGAAGCCTGAAAGTACAGTAGATATTGCCTGGACAATCTTTATACCAATAAATCGTTTAACTTAAAGGGAAGCTAAATACTATAACTTATTCGTACTTAAACAGAAACTTACAAAATCCCTTCATTCAACTTGGTGTGGGGAAAACACTGACGTCTGCAATTGCAGAACAATCGAAGAATGGGAAGCCATTCGCCATTGACATAAACATAACCATCAGCTTTAATCGCTGACATATTTATGACGCATTGTGTCTGCCAATTGCCAATCTTATAACGTATGTATATATCTTCTGTCTTTTGCAGATCTTAACCGATTTGGTTCAAGGCGAGTTCATGCAGCTCGGCTCAAGGGAAACGGAGAACGAGCGCTTCGCACATTACCTGACCAAGACATACAGGAAGACCGCATCGCTGATTGCCAACGCACTGAAGGCGGTGAGTACTCGTTATCGTCATGCAATTCCAAGCTAAATTTCGCATATATCGGACTTACGCTTAATTCGACAATTAGCTTGCACGCATCGCATTGTCGCTGCTATTGTGCCCATTGTTGCAACTGCAACTGACTTTGAACTATGGATGACCGATAAATACTGATTTATGAATTGGGTTTTTGATATTCAATGGGAAATTCTATGGCATATCGATTCATTTATGTTAAATGTATCGATTGCAGAGAAATGTTGAATATCAATATGACCTCTTATAAGGGAAATATCGAAATATGATTTATATTCTCAATTTTCTAATCCTATTTAACGTATTGTTTATTCTTTCATTTAAATTGGATCGATATTTATCTGATAATGCGCCATATATCTGTTTTGTCGATAAATATCAATATTTTTAATTCAATAATAGACAATATATCGGTATTGTCCATACATATAGATTTATTTATCTACATATATCTGATAATATAACATATTTCTATATTGTCAATAAATATAGATTTATTTATCGATATTTTGGATTTGATTTATCTGTTCGATTTGAAATTCCTACTTTACATATTTTTTATTCTTTCATTTTAATAAATTTGATATCTATCGATTTCATAATATACGTTATATCGGTATTGTCGATAAATATCGATTTGACAATCATTTTATACCTATCGAACTTTTTAATGTAATATTGTATACAATATTCTTACCGAAATATTGTTTTTAATTGATCTTCTTAATTTAATATTCCGATTTTATTAATTTCTTATTCTTTTGCAGACCGCCGTGATTGCCCAAGCAGATGACAACGTGGCCGAGGTGGCCTTCCAGTACGGACGCAACATTGGCCTGGCCTTTCAGCTGGTCGACGACATGCTGGACTTTGTCTCCTCCACCGAGCAGATGGGCAAGCCAACGGCGGCGGATTTAAAACTGGGCCTGGCCACCGCCCCGGTGCTCTTTGCATGCGAAAAGGTAAATTCTACACGACATTTCCTTATGGGAAATGCGCAGGGAAAAAAATCTAGCGACAGTAGGGAGTGGGAATGTGATGAGTATTTGCTCAGATCTCTGAACGCTTTGCATCTAAAGTGTGTCTGGCCGGCGTCAATGATGATGTATTCATGATGATATCATGGGTGTTGGTTGGTTGGTTGGTTGGTTGGTCGCCCGGGCCTGTCAGCTGCTCGAATGCGTTTGCAACTCAATTGCCATCGGGGCTGTGATTAACGCCTCCGGCACTGCTAATTTCCATTTGCTATGCAGCCCGCGATCTTTGCCAGTGTCGCGTGCAATGCGTTGACAAAACAAAATCCAACCACCGAACTAAGCCGGACCCACCCCGACTGAGAGTTGCAGTGGCTGCATAATTGAAATACTTAAAATTTCCCATCTCCATTGCAGTACCCCGAGCTAAATCCGATGGTGATGCGACGCTTTAGCGAGCCCGGCGACGTGGAGCGCGCCTTTGAGCTGGTGCACAAGTCACATGGCCTGGAGCAGACCCGCTTCCTGGCCAAGAAGCACTGCAACGAGGCGATACGGCTGGCCCAGGAGCTGACAGAGTCACCGTACCAGAAGGGTCTGCAGGTTGTCGCCGACTTAGTCATCAATCGCATGAAGTAACATTTAACGTAATCATTAATAATCGTATGCAATAATAATAATGTTATGTAGGCCACAGTCGATGTTTCGGTTAAGTTCTGTCAGCCAGCGAGCTAGCAAGGATAACGTAAAATTGTAAACAATTGATTTATTATTTAGTTTTTAGGCATTTGTTGTTGACACTGTAAATAATTGCATAAACAAATCGTAAAAAAAAACTCTAAAAGAAATCAACACAATTAACGGCAACGTTTCGCTGTACATAAATATATAATATATATGGGATGTTCAATGAATTTTTAACAGATTTTATATGCAATGTTTTTCGAACAATTTATTTATATACATGTTATGTATAGAGAAATATATATTCGAGAAGTAAACGGAAAAGGAAAAGAAAGCTGTACAAATAACTCTTCAAAACTGATTCAAGCCTAAAGGGAAATAAAAATAAAAAAACGAAAAAAAAGCTACTAACTACGAAATGGAAAATGTTAATTAGTCAATGCAACAAAGAAACCAGTGTGTAAACGATATTTATAATAACGAAGCATAAAGAAAACCAATTTCTTTTGATTTAATATTAAATATTTGTTTAGGACATTTCATGCCTAAATGGTTCAATGGTCAGTCAATGCCTGCACTCTCTTCTTCGAAATCCCTTCCGGCAGCACAAATATCTAACTTAAAACCATGTTAAAAATTTAAATATAAAAATAAAAAGTTTATTTTTTGAACCATTCGCGCATGAAATGCATATATAATATGTTCTATAAGAAAATGAAAGCGGATGCTGCCCAGTCTTAATTTTAAAACATTTCTTCTTCGACTCCGCCTCTAATGCAATAGTAATTTATAAGACATTCACACAAAATCGATCAAGCCCGTTTTGGAATGCCTACAAAACAAAACTCTATACAATTTAAGTTCTTATTTTAATTTATAAAGACAACCTAAATTAAGTCAGTCAGCAGGAAGTGTGTTTTTTTTTTGTTTTGTTTTGTGTGTGTATATAGTTTTGAATAAAATCAAGCAAGACTACTTGGGCTCCTTTACAGCCTGCTCTACACTGAGAAAATGAAAGAAAGAGAGCTCATTCTGGCTAGACATCTATACAAAATGGG
Source organism: Drosophila parvula (assembly GCA_018904695.1). Classification (NCBI taxonomy): domain Eukaryota; kingdom Metazoa; phylum Arthropoda; class Insecta; order Diptera; family Drosophilidae; genus Drosophila; species Drosophila parvula. Next base: position 26,472 of record JAEIIG010013306.1, read on the forward strand.
TGCTGAAGGCGATTTACCCGCAGCTTACGACAAAATGATGTTGATATTGATACATGTAATTACGATATTTGTATACTTAAAGAAATGAATAAAAATTCGATTTTGTAAAACAAAATAAAGGAAATTTTTATTTTAAACGAAGTCTGGTTTTGATTTACAGCATTCTCCCATTGAATTTCTCGCAACAACAAAGAACTTAAGCTTAAAATTCTGATTGCTGGGCAAACAAAGATACCCGGAGCCATCAAACAGACGTTACCCACATGCCCCAGGCAGAGGCAGTGGCAACAATGTAGCTATGCAACATATTGGCCAAAAAAGAGTCGGTATATAACAGAAGCAACAACAACAACAAGGAGCAGCACCCTGACGACCTAGTGAAATAGTTTTGGACATGGCCAAAGTGCTTTATGTTGCGACGGGCAGGGCTGATACCAGAATTGGGCCAAACAAATAAATTCGGTGTCTGCGGCAAGAAATGCTAGCTGCCACATGGGGCGTATGAGTAATGCTCAAGAGTGGTTTTTGCCTTAAAAGACCCTCAACAAGTCTCGGATTAAATTGCACGCAACAGTAGCAGCAGATTTTAAGTCAAGTATTGATGATTTGGCCAACTTTCCGTTTTTATAACAACAAGGCAGCACGAAATGGGGTTAAGCAGCCCTGGCACAATTTTCCGCTTAATATTAAGTAAATATATATTTTATGTCCAGACCCTGTTGGGGCAACAATCAATGTTCAAGGAGGCAAACAAAGGAAGCGTGCCTAACTGGCAAAATATTTAAATGACCAACGAAATTAGCAGCGGTTACGCAGCAAAAGAACTGCAGCAGCAGCAGGGGCAGGGGCAGGAGCTGGAGCAGCAGTCCTGTCTGTTGGCTTCAAGGACAGAGACAGAAAGCCCGACGCTCACGTGCGGCCTAGCCCAAGTGTGCCTTAACCTAGGCTATAAATAGCTTCAGGCGCGCTACCTAGACAACCAAAGTGGTTCATCCGTGGTGGCCCAGCAGTGCCTGGCACGGATCAGTGCAGCCAAATCGGCGGTTAAACGGTCTGGCCGCGGCACGAGACCGAGTCAGTAACGCGGCGTCTGCTGAACGCAGCGCTACTTCCGTTCTCCCAGTCTCCCAGACTCTCGTCCTTTTAGGAATCTACACAATGACGACCAGCGATGAGATGGGCATGGGTGGCAACTTCTGCCACGACCACATTCAACATCCTCTGATGTGGTGCGATGAGAAGAAGCGTCTGGTGGAGCGCAAGAATGCCGAGGAGAGTCTTCGCATGTGGCGGCGCAGGAAGGCGGAGGAATGTGCCCGAAAGGAGAAGGATAAACAGGAGGTGGGTAACAGGGCGTATGTGTAATACTGTGAAACGGTTGGGCAACAAGGCGTGTACGTGATATTTATGGTAGTGAAAGTAGGGCTTATGTTTAGCCTTTTTAATGTGAAATTTATAAAATGAAAGTTATTAACAGTGAGGATATAATACCTTGAATATATCACTGCTAAAACTTCATCTTTTGGAGCAGTTAAAAGTTTGTTAAGACTACCTTTAGGTATAGATCTATAGATCTTTAAAGATAAGTCTAAAAAACAGAACCCCGAACTCGGCAGACCTTTACAAACTCTTTTCAACTAGAAGTCCCAGTCTAGCCTTTACTTTTTTCTAAGAATATCAAACTATTGAGCAAGTTATACAAATATTTCCTAACTAACTTATAGATGCTCCTAACTCACTCCAATTTTTGTTTATTACCATTTAAATTGCCAATCAAAAAACCCCCCAAATCAATGCCCAGAAATCTAATCCGAGGTATTCTTAGAAAATAAACAAGAAACTTTTTGTGAAATCCATAAAAGACCAACCAAAAACCACTCGAATAAACTTCCAGAAAGAACCTATGACAATCAAAAGCCATCTCGAACCTTCACCCACGCGATAGTACCAAACTTCTACTAAGTTCAAAGACCCTACCCCAAGCAACATGTAATACATCAGTGCTCGAGAATTTTTTTTTGGTTCAACAAACCCTTTGACAATTTGGACTTTAGTAATCACATCACCTCGCCAGCAAAGCCACTCCCACGAGTCCTTGCGTGACTAAAATCCTTCCCGATTATTCGGCTATATCACCATAGTCTGCAGCTGCCACCAGAAAAAGTGGGTGAAAAAAAAAAATTCAGTCAAATGCAAATCGCGCTGCAACTATAACAACAACCTACAAACAAAGTTCCTAGGCCAAGGGGGGCGCGAAGGACTCAAGGGAATTTGCCAATTTCCGTAAACAAACAACGCCACACTCTGCGATTGACACCACGAGATGGGTTGAGGCGGTCCCGCTGTGGGGTGCTCCCTGTGTCTGGGACCCATAAATAGGCTGCCATGAAATCGATAAGACATAACTCGGTTTTGTAATCATCCTGCGGCAGTGTCTGACTGGCAGAGCACTGAACACATACCAAAAAATCTGATAAATCGGGGAATTTATTGTATTAAAATTGGGCTAACAACAAGCAAGGCAAATATTTATGAATATTTTGCGGATGTAACGCCGAAGGCATACAAAGATTTAAGGTTTGTAATAAAAATGGTGCTGGATTTTAGAGTTAAAATAAATATAGAAATTTACAATGATTTTTGGTCTCTAAAATGGTTAGCAACTATGTATTGTGACAGGAATTGTTTAGTTTTTGGATTATATATTATATTCCAGTCCCTTAAAAGTGTGTGACAATTTATGCTTCAGTTAGTTATTGGTTTATATTTAACAATTTAAAATCCATAGACTTGGATGCTCTAGAAGATACTAGGGTTTCTAAAGTCACCTTTAAAATGTGTCAAATTTTGAATACTTATTTAAAGGTATAAAAAACGCTTGTGATTTCTGTAAATACCAGCGTATTTTAAATCAGATTTTTGTGATTTCAAATCACTTTTTCAACAGAAAAAATACATCAGGAAACGGAAAATATTTGGTTTACTTTTAACTTACTTATTAAATTAAAAAATATACATTATTTCACTCTAGTACTACGACCTGTTCCATCAACACTGTCCCTGGGGTCGTCCTGGCGGTGGAGCACCCAACGTCGAGGTGAGACGCAAGGACATCACAGCAGTTGGCCTGCACTCCACGCCCACAGTGGTAGGTGTTCTCTGAAAGCAACAATTTGATTTATTTTATTAAATTTAAGTAAATTTAAGTAAATTTACCAAGAGATTCTTTCTCCCTCCCAGACCACAGCCCACCGGATGAACTCCCTGCAGCCGTGTCGCTACAACGACTTCTTCTCGGTGCAGAAGAAGTGCCACAACAATCCGCTGGCCGCCTACCATCATCACCATCATCATGCCCCGCCTGCACCGCCTGGCCAGCGACTGCCCCACGCCCATTCCGTGCATCATCTGCAGGAGAGCGGTCCTCGGAGCAGCACTGTGACCATTTGCGAGCGAGAGATACCCCACAAGCCGGGTGCCGGTGTGGGCGTAGGCCTGGCCAAGAACGCCAACGGTGAGAGTCTGCACATCCAGCTGAAAGAGCACCCCTCAATGTCCTTTCGCAATAAAGGCCATGTGGATATCGAGCTGCGCTACAAGCCCTCGCCGCCGTGCAAGGGCAAGCCGTTGCTGGAGAAGATCGTGGTCAGTGAGAGCGAGCAGCGGTGTCCGCTCCAGGAGAAGCTGGCCTCGCAGAAGAAGCGCCTGCAGGCGAAGCTGGAAAAGCCGGTGAGCGGCGGCTATTACGCCCCCGTGATCATGGCCTTACTAATTAGTTTTGGGTTGATTTTCTCCCTCAGCCCTGCAAGGAGCCTTGGGGGAAGGCAGGTCCTGGCGGCAAGCCCTGGCGGAGTCCCAAGGACCAACAGGGTAACACTTTCATGAAGTCATTGGTGGGTACAAAATAAAGAAATTATATGAGTTTATTATATAAAAAAATTTTGTTTTAGGGCTGGACAAACAAGGAGATGCTCAAGGAGTTGGACCAGGACAACCCGGTGACGCCGGCGGAAAAGAATACCTTCCGTAAGTCGAGGCCTGGAAAGCTGCCGAAGCCGCAGCGCTGCTGCGACATGTGCACCTGCAACTGTCCCGCCATGAACGGCGGCAGTCCGCCGAAGCCATCGCCTCTGGCTCTGCCCCATCCGCCTGGGAAGAAATGTCCAGGTCCGCCGCCGCCGGGACCGCCCTGCCCGCCAGGACAGCCCAAGATTGTGCACCACCTGAAGCCGCAGGACTGCAAGCCCATTCGACTGTGCCCCCGGATGGCGGGACGTGGAGCTTGTCCGGGCAGCACCAGCACTGCCACGCCGGATGTCAGCCCGGCGGGACACCATGGAGCCGATGGCGAGGGCGGCGGCGTGGAACTGGTGCCGCTGCTGGCCCGAAGACGCGGCATGCATCGACCCATCAGCCTGTCCAGCACGGATGTCACCAAGAGGACGCCCTCGCACGATAGGTACGCATTGAAGCACAAGCCCCCGACCTGTCAGCAGACCAAGATCAAGTGCATCAACAGCATCATCAAGAACATCAGCCACCTGAAGCGGCTGCCCAAGAATCTGAACTGCAAGCTGCAGTGTTGCCGTTGCGATTGCCCCACGGCCTTGGCAACGGGCTGCTGCCTCAAGCGGCTCACCCTGCACATTCGCCAGGCTTAAATCTCCCTGATTCCCGATTACCGTTTCCCGATACCCTGATTATTCCCGATGCCCAATCCCTCTGCCTCAGCATTCATCGCATCCGTCCGTTTCTCATTTGCTTGCTCTGCGCTATATAGTTAAATTTTGAGCAGAAAGAAAGTGAACTTTGGCAAGCCGAAGTTTTTGTATACCCTTGCAGTTATAGGTTAAAAGAATTATAAAGAAAACGTTAAAGATTCTCCTTTTGATCTTGTTTAAAATAATTATTTTCCGATTCACATGAATAATCGATATATTGATACTGTATTGAAGTGACAGTCGAGAAATATA
>JAEIIG010013308.1:0-19327 GCA_018904695.1 Drosophila parvula
TAAAATAATATTGTTGATATACGGTATTACAAAGTATTAACCAGAAAGAATATTATGGTTGAGTTACTTGAGAATAAAATGCCCGGTATTCATTAGTATAGTATGTACATATTTTCCATATAACGAAGCATTAAGGCCAGATTTCTACCCTCATTGTCAAAGTCCTGATAACTATCTGCTCGGAAAAGATAGGCACTAAGTAGATAAGCTCAATGCACCGTGAAAAGAAAGAATGGTCTTAATAGTTCGGCGGTAATAGTATTGTTTACTATTCTGCCAAACATTTTAGTCATTATTATGAACCATCAATGAAACAATTTTAACAGCGGAGTTATTAGAATGTTTTATCTGTACATAAATGCAAAAGAAAATCGAGAATACTTTTGGTATTTAACTTTTGTCCTTTTTTTTATGGTATTTATTATGTCTTGCCAAAGGCGTTATGACACTGAGAAGAAAATAAAGAATTGCTTAATTTTAAACTATTGTCCTTCGTTATATTTAATAATTTCTTGTCAAAGACGTTACTTTCATACTTTACATAAGTAACTTGAAAGAACCTTTATACTATGGTCATACACAGAAAAAGAAAAGTAGTTTCCATTCGATACTATCAAAACATAAATTCAAAACCATTGAGATAAGACAACTTCTTTATAATATTGTCAATTTGATATTAATTAAGAGAAGCTAATTATTGGAAAAAATTGTATAAAATAGTATACAAATAGTATATCAAGGTGAAGTCTTTAATACAGTGGTCCGCACGGTCCTATGTAGCGGGCCAACGGATTTCTCTGCTGGCACTCTGCCGACATAAGAACGCTATCAACATTCGTAAGACTTCGGCAAAGGGTTCGGGTACGCTCTTAGCAAATTTAAGCACAACATTAGTGATGTCCCATTGTCATGTTTTAGCTAAAAATAGCCGCTGCTAGCGTTAAATTTCTGTCACCATAAGTATAGGTCATGTCGTATTAGCGAAAGTTGTTTATATTTTTTGTTTCCATCTCTAAGCACTTTATTCAATTTCTTACACACACAAAAACAAATACAACAGCTAGGTATTTGATACCATTATGACATTATGCAGAATTAAATGCATACTAAAAAATGCAGTTTTAACTACATCCACTCTTAACAAGATTATTCTGAGGCCATACTTTCGGTGGACAGTATACCTAGTAGTATTAGCCTGTGTCCCTTAAAATATTATTTTTACCTTTTCTATATTAGATATTATAAACTTGTTAATAAACAACCTTCAAAAACTACCCTATTCTTTTTAAGAAACTCAATTTTAGAAAATAACTGGTGTGTTATTGTCCCGGAGTTTTGTGAAACATAAGCTCCTTAGGCCTCAATTTTTGGCGCCCATTGTTCTATTTGTTCCCAGGCCAAGGTGTGTGTGCGCTGTATTAGGTGTGAGCTAATTTCGCCGGGCTTTTGTTGCTGTCGTTGTCTGTGTGTCATTCTGAATGAGCAATTACAGTTAATAGCAGCACAAATGTCAAATCGATGTGTGGGCGTTCTAGCTAAGTATAATTAATTTGACTTGGGGGCTTACGTTTTGCTCAGTGTACGGCACTTGAACTAATTGACAAGTTTCCATATTTAAACATTTTGTGAATGAAGCCGAGCTGGGAGAGGGGAAGGGGAAGGGGAAGGGGCTGAAATATGAATATTATTAGAAACCAATTCGTGTGTGTGTGTGTGTGTGTGAGCAGAGCTTAGTGGGCGTCTTTAGCTGGCGCTCTCCATCTCTGTCGCGGCAGGTTGGCCGTCTCTTTCTCGGGTTTTCATTCACAATCTAACGCTGAGCTTGATCCACACCCACATCGTTTAAAGTGGAGCAAAAAGAGGGGCTGTCCCTGTATCGCGTTCTCTCTCCGTATCTCCGTCTCTGTCCCTTTCCCTGCCTACCTGCCTGCATACCTACCTACCACCCACCCACCCTCTCTATCGCTCCATCTCTGTCGCCCAGCCCAGCTGCAGCCACATTTTGCAATTCAATTTGCAGTCAGCTGAGAGAGCGCGAGACGGAGATACAAATTTATCAATGAAGCCACCCACGTGGCTAGCATGTCTCTGTGTGTGTGTGGTGGGGGTTAGGCACCCACACAAAAAAGCTCTCGCGAGCCCCAAGCTTTCCTTTCGGCTATCTAGCTTTCGTTGGCGTTATTTTTAGCCGGCCGGCCAGCTTTTCCAGTCAGCGAAAGCTTGCAGGATTGATTGATGAACTTTTATGGCTGTCGATTCCAGGAAAACCCTCGCCGTTCGCTGCAACTGTAAACTTTGCACAGGTGCAGCTAATGACGCAAATCACATTAAAAGTCTGCTGCAGTGGCTAGCCAAAGCTATGAAAGGGTTGCCCCCAAACTCCTTGTAAACTCAGCCCAGAAGGGCTGAGATCAGCTGTGGCGGTAGAAGTAATGTGTGGGCTTTGGGGCTCACTTCAGATCAGATACTTGGACACGCTCACTTACACCTGAAAAAAAATTGTTTGCGATTATATTTTAAAAAATTTGAACACTGTTCAAAATTGTTCTAGCAAAAGACTTAATTTTTACAATACAAAAGTCAAAAACATGTTTAATAATAATTAAAATGTAACAACTCTCACTTTACCATTTTTTAAACAATGAAATACCGTTTTATTTTTAAATAAGAATTGAGGTAAAACATTTAATTTTGAGTAATATTTAAGAAATTTACGATTTAAAAATGTATAAATATGAAGATATTGAAGATAAGTTTATTATGTTTTTGAATTACCGTTGATTAATAGCATTTGCATAATTTTCCCGTATTTCACAGAAGAAATATATACTCTTCATTTAAAAAAAAATCATACTTTCGGTTACTGTTCATAAATATTTTATCTTAACTATTTAACGAAAATACAAACAACAGAAAAAACACAATTTCAAGTTAACATTAATACAACTGAAAAAATAATATTTTCTAAACTAGCCAAAGTAAGATCTCAAAAAAACATTTGTTTACGAAGGAAAAAATAATAATATAATCGTATGTGTTCATCAAAATAATAGACAGAAAATAATTCTAAGTGACTTAATATAAATTTGTCCTAAAGTAAAAAAATATAGAGAATGTTTTTTATTTATAAAATAATATATTATTTACTCATCCGTTGATAATAGATATTAACAGGAACAAACGATATTTAACATAAATTTTGTATATATAATATTTCTGTTCAACATATTATGTTAACAAGGTGAACATATTTTTTTGTTTAGATAAATTAAGATAAAACCATTTTAAAGCCTAAAACACTAAACAGAAACATGTCCTCAATAGACAAAATAGTATTAATGTTAAATTTTCCCAATATTTATTTTTAATTTCAAAGAATTATAAAGGCATATTTCAGTACAACGCTCTTAAATAATGTCACACGAAAACAAATACAATATGAATCAGAGAAAGATTTAAATCTGATATTTCTTGGAAATACCTGCATTATTTTTCAATGAAAAATCTATCAAACTAAGCAACCAGTGTTGTTTGTGCTAACATTCAGTTTCAATTCATAATTATCCTATATTTAATTATTAAGTTAGGAATGGGAACTTTCTATATAAAGATGTCTAAGCAATTTACTCACTGACTTTAATAGCAATCGAGTGTGCATTTACAAAAACATTCCGTATAGACAAAGTAAACACTATTCAAAAAGTAGGAGCACAAAAAATACTTAGACCACCTAAATTCAGGAGATGAAATTCTTTTCTGTGCACAATATTTGTTTACTATATTATATATTTTATTATATTATATTTTTTATTTTAATTATATATTATATTGTTTACATTGATATTATTGAGATATAATATATTTATTTAAACTGTGCGAAGTTTATTTGCAAAGACTACATATTATTATTTATGTTTCCTAAGGTCTTCCAAATATCTTTGACTCTTAGAATAACTTTATTTTGTAGATTTAATTCAAAATGAGTGGCGGCCGATCCTTAAGAATCACCTAGAACATGTCCCAAAATGGTTAAGTTAATTTTTTGAGTGTAAGGAAACGGCTTAAGAGTAATTCAAAGGTGTTACTGCCTTGTGCTGGCGATAGAAGCTCAGCGAGAGAGAAAAGCACTTTGTGCCGTTGCGGGGGTTGTGTGTGGCTTGGTGTGCGGTGTGTGGTGTGTGGTGTGCGGCAATCCTCGGCTCGTATGTGCGACAGGGACGGCTGTCTGAGCTCGGCTGCATGTACAGTTGTGCCCACACAGCAACACCAATACCAACACCAACACGGAGACCGAGACCGAGACCGGGACCGGGACGGGGCATCTCAACTGGGCGACAGATCTCTAAGTAAGGCGATGATCGGCCCACGATTTCAGCTCGCACACTCTGAAATTTCACAGATACAGATACAGATGCAGAGATACGGATACAGTGAAGCCGAGCCAGCCCAGCCGAGGCAGCAAAGCGCTGCAAAGCGAAGCAAACAGTTTTTTACACCGCCGACAGTCGGACGACGTGTCGAATCGCAAAAAAACGCAACCGGAAGGAAATTATCGTCTAATAAGTTACAGAACCGAATCCGAGTCCCCAAGGGAGATATAGCCGCCGATTTACGCGCCCTGTGCATGAGATCGTTAAGCGAATTAAGCCGAAAGATCTTGGCTTGGCCCAATATCTTGGCCAGCCCATCAAATAGCGTGTTTCAAATCAAAATTGCATAATCTGCGGGCCGGTAACTGGTTTTTTGCTCGCCAAGATCGCGATTACCCGGTGGATATCGCTCGCGTAATCGCAGTAGCCCGGTCGCTTCCTTTGACTTGGCCACGTTCTTATCGCTCCTTGGCCATCTCAGGCAGCCGTTGCAGTTGCAGTTGGCAGTAGTTAGCAGTTGCCGCAGTTGCCGGAGTCGCGCGTGCGTTCGCCTTTTGGCCCGCCTCGTAATTAATTACAAACGCAGTCGCAGTCGCCGCAGTTGCCGGTCGCGCGGTCTCTCCTCTTCCATTTGCCGGCAACTCCGGAGGAAAAACTCCAGCGTTCCAGCTCTTGGCCTGCCTATTTACGCGCCAAATCTTGATTCTTTGGACTAGAGCTTGCGTGCTCGGTTGTCGCCGGCTCTTTTCTCTAATTCGACGACATCTGATTGCCTTTTTATGGCTGGTAAGTAGCTTGGCCCAGGCCTATGCATCGACATCGGAACAAGTATATTAATGGCTCCAGCTCTCGACAGCAGGGGCTGGTTATGGCACCTAATGGTCTTTAATTGAGGTTAAAATCTGGCTTTCTCAAATAAAATGGCGGGGAAATTGGACCGTACTTGGTGGCTTTATATATACCGGCATTATTGCTTTTCATAATTACCAGAAATATTCATTAAGTTTAATTATCTTGTTCTGAAATGGTTTAACTTAAGTATTTTAGTATGAATAATATCATTAAAATTAATTTAACTAGAATAATTGTTTGTGTATTTGAGAGGAGCGCTTCAGGGTTCTATATTTTACCACGTTATGTATTTTTTAAGTCTCAAGATAATTGCTGACTTTATTTATATGGCGCAAGGACATCTCTGAAGAAATTTAAAGTTTAAACAAAATTAAACGGTTGAAAAAATTAAAAATTCAACAAGTATAAGGTTGTTTTGCTCCAAAATGCAATGCATATATATTTATATTAAATTTTGTTAAACGCTCACTAATAATGCCTTTGTACTTCGAATAATTTGTTTAACTTGCTTCTAAGGTGTTTTAAGGTTCACATCTTTAAGTATTAATCTTTATATATAAATATAAAAATAAAATATAAATTGTATCTAATACATACATTTTTTACAAACATTTATCTAATGATTTTTTAAAAGATTTTTTAGTAACCCAATTCGAAATGCAAGCAAAGGTTAACCCCTTTCTAGAACTTTTGATAAAAGTCACATATTAAGTGGAAAACTTTAAGAGAAAATTCTCCGAAAAAGGAAAAGGTTTGCGTATATCTTAAACCTGGCAAAACGGCATATTTAATTGGCAACCTTTAAGATAAATTTCTTAGAAAAAACCATAGAAACTCCAGGAATTCTTTATCAAGAAAAATCATCTTGGTGGCTGGTATATATAAGTGGTAACCTTTAAAATAAATTTCCTAGAAAAACTCGTAAGCTCCGGAAATTCTTTAACAAGACGAACATTCTTTTTAGCTGGCAGTTCATTCCCATCTTGAGATTAATTAATTAGCAATCAAAAGGGAAAGACGTTAACAAGCATGGCCCACACACACACAGGTGAAAATCCTCACTCCTCGCTGTGGCAAGACGGGTGCATACAACAAATCAATTAGCGCTGCCACATTTAAAGGTTAAAAGTCGAGCACACACATGTTTCTGCGAATGCGAATGAATGCCGGTAGGTTTGTGTGTGTGCGTGTGTGTATGTGGGGAATCCTGTTGCGAAAGGTCAACCGGCAATCGGCAGCCGCAAATTGCCTGCAACAAGTTGAGCTCGACCGGCTAATTAAACACTGCGACAGCTTAACGGTTCCAGTTAAAGCTCCGAGCGGTATTCTGAGGTCCCAGCTGACATTTGAGCGAACCCGAAAAAAAAGGCGGGAGGCGGGAGCAGGACCAAATAGGGAGCTGCTGGACTCCTCTCAAATACCAAAGTTCAAACGGACACAGCAGCCGCAGCCGCAGCAGCAGTCTCAGCAGTTTCTATCCCATTGTCAGAGGTCCGAGGAGTCCTTCGGGCCTGCCATGAATGAAATTCGTACTGCATTACGTCACGGGCAGGAGCTTTTTTTCATTGATAAGCTCTATTCATTTTCCACTCATTCATATAATTTTCGAATATGCCGCCATTTTTACGCTGCCTGCGCTGGCGCTGGCGCTGGCAGCGACCGAGGCAGCAGCGAGAAGCAACAGGAGCAGAAGCAACAGGACACATCCCACACACACACACGTGGCACGCAGTCGGGAAAAGGGCAAAGTACCAGCGTCCTGTATCCACGAGCTGCCGAGCTGCCTCCCCACACGACAAGTGGAAAGTTCTAGTAGCTTCCAGCTACCCCTCGCACAGTGGCTTCGATAATTGGGTTCGAGGAAAATGGGAAAATATTAGGTGAAGGCCATTATATTTAAACAATTTCAATTCTAATTAATATCTAAATTATTTGTAACTTTCAATGTGTGTCAATATCTAACAACAAAATTAATTTTCTAACATTCTTCTTATTTTTTGTGAACCTGCTGTTGAATTTTTGTAAGGCTTAAAGCAGTGGTGCCCACACGCATGCATTGACACATAGACTAGCATTTGTGTGAGTAAGACAGTGCTGGGCTTGTCGACGGTATACGAAAGCTTTTTTTAAATATTTAATAAACAGATACGGATTTTTCTTAGTTTGTTTATTATATAGTTTATATAGTTTGTCCTCTATAGCGATTTCAACGAATCAAATAGCATAGTATAGTGAAATTCCAGTATCTTTTTGATTACCATTCTCTATTAATTCATAAAGGTTACTCGGAAAAAAAATGCTCCATGTGATTTTTGTAAAAACAAACATTTAAATTATATCAGGGAATTAAGGAATTACAAAGCCTACAATATGTCTATGTGAATCACATAGTTTAATAGTTTTTAGTCAAAAATTACTCCTTATTTTTATTAAGTAATTTTTTTTGTCACGGTCGTCATTTACCATTTTTATTTATTAGTTTATTATCCTAACTCGAGAAGTTTTCACTTATATAATATTTATATAATATTTATGGAGCCCTCACTCTCCTTTCTAGTATATTAATAGTTACTTGCAGAAAAATACTTTTCTCATTGAAAGCAACACGTCGTATGAGTTATATATGTGAATTCTTTGTTTTTTTTAACTCTACGTTAAATATGTATTTCCGGTACATAATAATAAATCGAATTTATTATCGTATTTGGTAGTTTACATCCCACTGTACCATGTTTGGTTTTGGGCTAGGCTACTCCCGCTCTGTCTCCTCACTCCGCAACCGTCACCCAGTCAATGGTAACTGACAGTGTAGGCGTTTAATCGCATCTATTAGCATCCTAGTCGGGCATTTTCTTACACGCCCCCGCCGGAAAATTGTTTCCACTAGAAAATTGAAGTACAAGGGGAGAACATTTCTGAGATAAAGGCAGGGGCAATCAACAGGTCCAGCTTGGATAACCTTAATGTGCTGCTGCCTGTTGCCTGATGCCTGATGCCAGCCTCTCCCCCAGGCACCAAAGAGGAGCACCTGTTTTTCCACCTGCCAGTCGCTGTCCCTTCCTTATTGTTATTATTGCTCTTTTGTTTCATTTGTAACAGGAGCGAGATGGGGAAGGACATTCGTAACATTTGGCTTCCATTTTCGTAGCTGCCTCTTTGATTGATGCTCGCAACCTCTAACCTTTAAATGTCATCGCAGGGACGAAGCTTCCTGTGTGCAACTCTAATTGCCATTTTCCCCAATGCTGCCGCCAACGTGTAGCAAAAGTAAGTAAGTAGGCGTTTTAGCATTTTGCATGTTGTCTGTTTTGTTGGCTTTCTGAAAGTTCAGTGTTTTTGGCCCTTCGAGTGTTTGGATTTCAAGGAATTTGAACAACTTTTCTGGGCAAATGTCAGTTGATAAGTGATAGGTTGCTAACAGAATATTTCCTTTTTTTTTTGGCAAACAGGCGAACTTCAATAACTAGAATCTAATAAGTTAACTGATGAATACTTAACAACACTAAGAGCAACACTAAGGGCTCTGATTTAGGATCCTTCCACAGAAAAATAATATTATATGCTACGAATAAAGTGTTTGATGTTTTGCATAATTTGTAAAAATTTCTTGTTTTCCATTTGCACGGATAAATTAGTCAGTGTCTCAGGCATCATGTCTTAACATTTAAAAACATTAATTTGTCATAAATAACTTATATTTCTATGTCCAAAAAACTTAAATGTAAACGTAATAAAAACATTGCCCAAGGGAAATCCACTGTAGGGAAGTTTGACCGCTTTACAAGCCTCCTTTGAATGGTGAACTTTATTTTACCATTGGATACAACTAGGCGTATGAATAATTAGCATAAATAAAATAAATTCCACTGACTTCAGCATCGCTTCTGCCTGAGAAACTTTTTTTCTAGCAGCCCACACAACTAGGAAGATTTCAATAATTACTCAGGATCATTTAACAGTAGCCTGTTATTATTCGTTTTCCAATCGAACGTAAATGAAAGGTTCTGATACAACTAGGCGTATGAATAATTAGCCATAAATTACTCATACGCCCCCGATGACGCCGATGGTGGCGAAAAGTGAAAACGGAAAGCTTATCAAAGCTGATAAGCATTCACACACTTGCAATAATGCACAAGAATTACGTAGATTTTGGCAAGTTCAGTGGCAATTTTCCGCTCCTCTCACAGCACTCGCATTTTCAATTTCCCCCGCTCGGCGATGCTCAGGGCCTCTCACACTCGCTCTCGCCTGCCACCCACAATTGTTGACATTTGCTCCGCTCTACTCGGAATCGGAAATGCGGGCTCCGGGCTCTCGGCACAGTTCACCCACACATTGAGCATAAGCAGGAAAGCTGTAGTCGAGGGCCACGACTATGCAATACCCGGTACATAACACAACGTCATCAAATAATGTGTTTTCTTTGTAATTTTTACTTTATTTATACATGTACAGGGGCCTTAAAATGTTATTAGTTCAACAAAATGCATTACAATGTATCCTGTTGCTAACTATGATGTCACATATCGAAGAATCTGAAATATTTACCCTATAGAAATATTATAATCAATTAATCTCACCATATATTTTGATATTACTGACATTTTTGAACACTTTTCTCCTGTTATACATAAATACAAAGTTATAAAGTTTAAAAATTACTAACAAAATGTATTCTTTTGCTACTTATGACATCTCACATATCACAGAACCTACACTATATTCCATATATAAAATATATATTAAATTAATCTCAGCAGAAAATTGGTATCTATTTAATTGCTGACCTTCTCGAACACTTTTCCCTTCTCCTGTCACACATAACACCCATTCCTTGCGCTAGTACAGGGTAAAAAATTAGGAGAAAATAAGAGAGAGAGAGAAAGAGAGAGTGTGTGTGCGAGAAAATGTGTGTGGGCCAGGGCCGAGAGACAGATGCTTCAGTACAAATAGGAATCAAAGTTACACGCAGACAGAGACACAGCGTTCGGGCGGCAATAGATGATGGCCAAAAGCTAAATACAATTTCAGGCATTTTCCGATGGTTCCGACGCCGCTGCCATCGACGCCGACGCACAAGTTAACAGCGCAGCCGATTTGCCGCTTTTTTCATGATTTTCTTTTTTCACCGATGGCCCGAGTTTTCCCATTTTCATTTTCAATTTCCACCGCTCGCGCCAGTAGCGCTTTGACGGCTCAGCGGCTCGTCTCGCAAAACTTTTGGCAAAAATAATTGAAAAACATCGCCAAAAGAACAAAATCGCGCGCGCGTGAAACACAAATTAATCAAAATCGTTTTTGAAATCAAATATATTTATTATTCATATAAAACACAAAAACAACAAAAAAGAAACATTGTGAAAAATGATCGAGGGATATTTTGGCCAGTGCTAGAAGGTGCCAAAAAAATATTAATAACAGAAAAATAGAATATAGAAATTGCCGACGGCAAAGTGAAAGTATATTCGACTTATTTTTTGGTCGAAATTTTTGAAATCAATTTAAATGTGTATTTTTGAGAGTCAATTTAATAAAGTTAAGAAATTTTTGAAGCTCTGAGTGTCTTAATGTGATTTTATTGTCTGAGTGTTTATCTACTGTAGTGTTTTAATAAACTTTAAACATTTTATATAAATGTTTTTGGTGTCCCATATATATATATAAATATTTAATTGAATTAAGGTGAAGATAAAGGTGAAACTGAAATATATAAATCTGAGTTAAGATACAAAATATTAGCGAGAAGGTAAAGCCTAGCTTAAGCTGAAACTAACTAAGTATTTCCCTTAATAATAAACATTATGTCTCTTTCCATTTCAGCTTTCAATCAAATACACATACAATCAAAGTGAATTAGCCAAGACTGAAATACAATTGAAAATAGTGAAAACTAGTTAAGCAAAAGAGTACAAAAATGTCTCAATTCCATTCAAGATTAAACGAAAAGTGATCGCGCAGCAAACCAATGGAGTCTCGCACAATTCGCGTGTGTTTAATTTTTTTGTTTTCGAATTGTTTTGTTTTATTATTTCCCAACCGACGATCGACGATCAACCACAAAAATGTTGCTGACAATGCGTCGTCAAAATGAACTGATTGTAGGCAGCCAGCAGCATCCATCAGCCAATTCCATAGCACCGACAGCAGCAGGAGCCACTGCATCGGTTACCCCACCGCCGACAGCCCTAGGACAAAATCTCACTTTGGTGCCCCCCTCGGCAACAGGAGCATCGCAGGACTCGCTCAACACTCCGACCACTCCCTTGCTGGGACTTAGCCGCAATCCATTGCAGTTTGCCCCACCGCCGGCACCACCCATAGCCGTGCCCAGTGCAGCCACTTCGGGTCCAGGTTTTGGCTATTACCAGAGCTCAAGTGCCGCCCCACTTCATCATCCAGCTGCGGCCACAACCACTGAGAGCAGCGTAGCAGCCACCTCGGCTGAGTTGGATGAGTACGTGGATATCCTGCAGGTGCAGCAGCTTCTCTTGGACTCATCTGCGGCTGCAGCAGCGGCGGCGAATAATCCCGCAGCAACCGAGCAGCAGCAGCAGCAGCAGCAATCACAGCAAATCGTTGCCAAGCCGCGACCGCGAATTAATCTGCAAAAGGCCACGGAATATGCTGCCCAATTAGCTCAGGGTAAGGATATGCGAGTCCCCTTTAAGTCACCCCCGATCAGCCAGTATTTAAACCCCCCAGCCGAGTCCTCATCGCCTGGCTCGCGTCGAGTCCTGCTCGATTATCCGAATCCCTATTTGTACGGAAATCCCTATCACCACCACACGCCGCCCAGCGAGGACCTTGTTGCCCTGTGGTTTGGCAGCAATGGCACAGGTGAGTCAACCATCCATCTTAAGGGGTTTTAATAAATTCTTATTAGAGTAGAAACTCTCTAAAACTATATGACTTTATTATACTTTGTAGTCATAAAAGGTATTTAGAGTTTTCCAAGTTGTTTTTGATTTAAAAACCTTCGAGGGAGATATTGCTTTTAACTCAAGTATTTGTAATGGCTTAAAGCCAATCAATAACCCACACCCGATAGCTGATTATTTTCCCAGGGTATCGTGACATTTCGGTTAGACTGTCGCCAACATGGGAGTCAGTCTTGGCGATCGAGCTCCCCAAGTTCCCCGCCCCGCTCATTACATAACTCACAGTCTGTGCACTCCATGTTGCAAATATGTCCATGATGCAGTTACTCAAAAACTATCTTGCCGGCTATAAATTGCCAAAATTAATCTGTGAATGAGCTGACAGCCGAACTCCGGCGCCCCCCTCTCTCTCTCTCTCTAATGGCTCAATAAATAAAATGGAAATAAAATGAGATTTTTCGCGCACTTTAATGCCGCTCGCTGGCAAATTTTCGCTGGCGCCTTGGCGCCCGCCGTCTACTTGAGTTGCCCGGCCGGGCCAGTCAGCAGTGTGTCGCTCTTTTGAAATGCTGCCAAAAGCCTGAAATTGAAATTTCAGCTGCAAATGATGCAGTTCGTCGTCCGGCACTACTCTGGCCGCCCTGGCCCTTTCAACAGGTGGCACTCCGCACTCTGCTCTTGGGCTTGCCCAGGCATCGCACGTCTCATCGATTACTCGCCTCGGATTCGACGTGAGTGTGATGGCACTGGGACTCTTTGGTTTGGTCTTTGGCTTTCGATTTGGCTTTTGGATTTCGGTCTTTGGCTTGCCAAAATTAAGTCAGCGCGCCAAGACCACCCAAAGTGTGTCAATGTTGGCGCTGCGGCGCTGGGAAGCGCGCCACGGTGCGTACAAATTAAATTATATGTCTTGTGGCTCCGATCGAGGCCTAACGGTGCTATTTCCGCTTCGAATTCAATTAAAATTTTGGCTACGAAGCGGTTAAATGTCATCCATGAGGCGGAAGGGAATGCATTTATGTCTTACAATGTATTATCAGTGCAGTATTATTGCCGAAAGTCAACTTTGTTATGTCCTTTTAGGGTATTCAAATGTTGATCACAATTTCGTAACACATTAAATGATATTTCACAATTTATAAAGTAATTAGAATCACAATACAAGGATATACGATATACGTATATCTCTGTATTTTTGTGCAAATGAACTCAATAAGTTCAAGAGATATCCAATTATTCTTTAATATATATTATTATATTCTAAATAAAGCTTAAATTACATTTATTTTTTATAAATAAACAGATGTCTATATAGTGCGTATAAGTTATATGGATCAATTAGCTATATTATAAAGATGACATGGGATCAATCGCATCCAATCAGCTTACGTATAATTCTTTTAATGATTCTAATAGAAGAATAAGGAATAAGAGCGTCCTTTCTATACCCGATAACCATAGGGTAGAAGGGTATTAAAACTCAGTGCCAGTGAGAAAGTATGTAACAAGTAGAAGAAAACATCTCTTGCCTATATAGTATATAATAGCATCACCAGGCGAGTCGATTTAGACCTATTCGCCTGTCCGTCTGTAAGAAACACCAAATTTCAGATACTTTAAAACTTAGACTTACCAATAATTTAGCATAGTTCCTTTTTAAGTTTACCCACAATGCTATGGGTACTTGTTTTAGTAATATCATGATTTAGCAACCGAATACATAATTACTGTTATAATAAGTATTCTTATCAACAATCCATTCTGATTTAGTAATTTAAATCCAACAATTAACCAACATTAAGTTCTTCAGAGCTAAACTCTCTGACAATTCCGGCCTCCTGGGTTCCAATGTCATTTATAGAAACTTAAAGACAAGCCCCATGGCAGTGCTCGTATTTCCCAGATAGCGAGACACGCCACACAAATTGTCTTAATTAATTAATATCATAAATATGCGACGGCGCTTAATTGCCGATGGAGAACGGGCAAAGGCAAAAAAACAAAAGCACAGCAGCTGAGGCAAAAGGCAAAAGAAAAACAAATCTCTCATGGCAACTAATTAGCCAGGAAATGACCCCGGCTGACCGAGAAGCAGTCAGTGATCAGTGCTCAGTGTTCAGTGCTCAGTGCTCAGTGCCCGGCTTCCAAGGCACTCACTCGCAACACAGCTGACTGACCCTAATCGACAGGAAGCTGACTCAATCTGGGAGTGAATCGCAGCAGCCCAGGGCCAAATGCAGCTGCCACTTTTAGCGATCGCGACTGCTGCTGCTGCTGCTGCACTTCACTTGCAATCAATATTCATAAATCTCTAGGCAAGGGTTAACCAATTAATAACGTGACCCGTTTACTTTATTTCACTCCGCTTTTCGCCTCCTTTTGTCAAATCAACCTGGGTGATCGTTCCACGTTTTCCAATGAAAATCGCAGCCAGAGACTCGCACACAAAGCCTTTCAGCATTTGTCAACAAGAGGCGACGTTGACACCGCCGACAACAAACACGATCGAATGAAAGCCAAAAGCCAAGAAAACTGCAAGAAAATTAAGGCAGCCATCCGGGCCCAGTGCACACATGGCACAGTGGTCGGAATGCTAATCTTCTTTATTACCAAGGAAGGAATATAAGCTTAGTCCTAGATAGAAATTTAGTTGAGCAGTATTTTGAGCTGTAACCTACATACATATGTACATATGTGACAATTTTACACGAAATGTACATTTTTTGATGATTTTTTGAGGATACATGAAAATATTTTAAGTCGATTCTGTATCAGTATTTGATACTGATATACATATGTAGGTAAAAATGTACCTAATTAATCTTTAAATAATCGATATGAGATGCAATAAATCGATATTCTGTTCTATATATCTGACCAATTCTCCTGTAAAGAAGTTATGTATAAAATTTATTCTAAAGAAGTTTTAAATAAAATAATTAAAAGCACAAATGAATAAAATGTATGAAATTTTTACGATTCTATCGATAATATCGATATTTAACTTCTCAAATCGATATTTCAAATTGATATATATTGAACATAAGTATATTTTCTATATGATAATATGCATAAAATATTTTCCGATATATCATATGGATCATATTAATCTTTATACATGCCTACTTTAAATGCTGTAGATGAGAACAAAAGTTCAATTATATTTGTGAATAATAAACATTTCCAAATTTATATTTAATTTGTATCATTTTTTTGTCAATTTAACAAATTTTCTGATCTAATATTAATACAAGTATAAAAGCTACATTTCAGCGTGCCCAAATTGTCTAAATATAAATAAGGTGCCGCGATAAGATACCGAAGTTGCAGGATGCACATGTAGCTAGGAAAATGGTTCTATAGACGTTCTGTCCAACATTCTTTAGTAGTAGTCTCTGAGTCTTTAAGATCTGTTGAGTTATATGGCCATAACTAAATTGTCTCGCTTAGCTGATCAAAATTGAATTTACTTAAAGGGGTTGAAGTTGACTCCTTTTGCCTGTTACTTATGTTTCGATAGCACTAAATCAGGGAAGCCTATGTATCCTATAGCTACCTGTTCTACAAACTTGTACCGATCGATCTTGATTGCATAAACCTCGCAAAACATTCAACGTTTTTCGCCAAAGTAGTACCCACTGTTCTGAGGCAGGGCAACCTTTGTTACCCTGCGCCGAACGGAAATCGCTGACATGGACCACACCACAGCAGTCAAGTCAGGGGCGAAGCCAAGCAAACCGAGCCAAGGCAGAACCGAGGCGCGGAAAGAAAACCAAGGCGGGCAGGCGCAACACACAATCTCCAGAAGCTTGGCACTCAGCGAGGCTTGCCTAATGTTTAATTAAGGTGATTGCTGTGCGGTCACCTGGCGATGTTGCTGCTGTTGCTTGGCGAACGACAACAACACCTCACGATCGCCAAATTGGTTTGTAAGGATAAGCGTCGCTATGGCAGCGGGGCGAGCAGCCTGCAAGAGGGGAGAGTCAGTGAAAGAGACCTGTGTCAAATGCCCGGGCCAAAGGACATCTCCGAAAAGGAACGGGCAGCTGAAGCTGCAGTCGCCGTGGCCTTAATGAAGATTAATTGCAATCAGCGAGCCACTTGAGCCGCGATTAATTGCAGGAACCAGTGGACATGGAAATGGAACCGAACTTCCTCCTAGACGCAGTCTCCAAGCTGCTGCTAATGCTGATGATGATGATGATGATGCCTTTCGGAGTGGTTCACAAGTTCACGACTGCTACGACGGCAACTTAATTGCCATTTACATTGGGAGGAGGCATGGGAGATTGTGATTGCTCCCGGCCAGGCTCTGTTGGTGGCACAATGCAACTGATGGATGGATGGCACTGGGCTCCCTCCTCCCCCTCGAATTTTCCGCGGCATTTGCATATTGGGCTGCTGCCTGCTGGAAATTCGTCACAGCGGCCAACATAATCGACTTGAACTGGTCCAAATCAAAAGTTGCGTTAAGTCCACCATTAGCATAATTCGTGTGGGCCGGAAAAGTGTGCCACAAATGGCTTCGTCGTATAGGTCAGCTTGATTATTATTATTATTTGTTTTTGCATTGTCACCTGACGGTCTGCGGTCTACGGTCTGGATGTTGGCGCCAAGTCTGCGCCGCTGGCCAAATCAAATCAAATCGATTTGGAACTCTAAAACGTATATATTTCGTAGCCACAGCATGTGGGCTGATTTTTTTTTTCGGTTTGGTTTTTGTGGTTTGCATTCAACTTAAGTTATAATTTGTGTACACTTTTTGACAACTTTCAAGTAGGAATAAATTGCCATCACGGATCTAAAAATAAAAGCTTAACTCAGAAGCCGAAGGTCCGAGCAGAACGTGGGATTAATTGATTCTTAAATAAGGCCTAAACAGCTTAAATGGACAGTTCTGTGGAGCCAATGCAACATTTCAATTATACATATTTTAAGAGTATATTTCATAAAATTTAAAGACGTCGTGTGGTTATATTATTTGCAGATTTTGCACCTTTTTTTCATGGATTTTTACAGCCTTAATTAGGGATAGGGATACCGGAAAACATTTCGATTTAATCGCGATAAATCGGTATTTGGTTAAATATATCGAACTGTGCCAAAGGCCTAAGCTTAGCTTGAACTATAATTGTTAAAAGAAATATAAGAAAATGTTTACAAAGAATGTAGCTTTAATGATGTTTTAGATATAGTCGGAGAATAAATACAAATTAATTGTTATTTTCTGGGTTTTTTTTTTCGATATTATCGATATTTGAACATCAAATAAGATATTTTCTGGTATTTTTTCGATCTTATCAATATTTGAACATTAAATGAGATATTTTTCTATATTTATAATTTATAAATTCTAACTTTTTAAAGTTTGCGATAGTTTTGATATTATATTATAGAAGTCTTGCACTTTCTGTCGATATATTAATATTTTTCGCTAGATATATATCTCTAATTAAGGGTTTATTAACAAGGATTAGCAAGCCGCATGTCTAGTACTACCGCATGGAATACTGCACCGTACCCTGAAAAGACACTCTTCAGATGAAAACTGAAATATATAGATAGAATAAAGTGAGCGAAAAGAGTCATATATAAACCAAAGACTCCCAACAAGTTATACTTTTTGATATAAGCCAAGGAAAATAGTAAATATTATATTTACCTAAAGGTTATTGCACTGTGGTTAATTTGCTAAATATAAACCAAAAAATGGGCAAAAAATAACTCTATGTATTATTTCCTTTATTAATAGAATAACCCCTTTCATTGATTCTAATCTAAGATCCTAATCTATCTGTATCGACAAAGTGGGCTTTCGTGATCTTGATAGAATAAACACCCACGCCTCGGGGGTCAACCTGTTGGCGCCTTTTGGTGGAACTCGGTGGCTGCCCACGCACATGATACCTAAAACAAGAAAAAATAAAATAAAAATCCCTCTGCAAACGCTAGTCAAAAACCACAATCATTTAAATAAAGCAAAATCAAAAGAGTGCCAGTAAACAAAAAAAAAAGCATGAGCAGAGCGGAGTTCAGTTGAAATTGGTTGGATTTTCGTTGAAAAACCGCAAAACGCGTTTTTCATTTGCATAAAAAATTGTCTGTGCCAGGCAATCGAACATGCGGCAGTCAGACAGAAGGACAGACAGTCAGACAGACAGAATATCTTGGGGACCGAGACCGAGACCAAGCCCCAGAGTTGATTTCATTCATGAGGCACAGCTCCATTCATAAGCCGAGCATTTCTAGTTTAAGGTAAGCCACACTGGACACCTACGACTGAAAACTGAAAACTGCAAAATGCAAACTGCAAACTGCAAACTGCAACTGCACATTATTTATAACATTTTGCCGTTTTGGGGTCACATGTTGGCGTGTGTTGCAAATTAAATTTGCAAATTATAGGCTGTCGCTGGGGGTTTCCGGTTAACGACCAAAGTCAGTCCTCCGAGCAGCCACTCTCCCGCTCATCTCGTGATCTTGCCTCGGCGCTGGGATGCTTCAAATGTGTTGCAGCACAAATAAACTCCAGCTCCGAGCTCCAACTCCAGCTTTTGGGGCCACCGAAAAAGATCTTGAGCCCCAGCTCCGCTCAGCTGCACTCCATCACGCTCTTTTTCGGCGCGGGGGTCCTCATGACAACCTCAATGGATATTCACACACAGCTGGGCCCAAATATGGCGCATTCAGCACAAAATGGTCTCGTCCCGTCTCCCGCACCCTCTCACCTGAACCGTGTTGGCCACATTTGAACTGTCATGCCCCAGACCAGCGGTCTGGCTAGCAAGTTCCAGGCCATCTGACATTTTGAAGCGAAATGTCAGTCACAGCTCAACATCCCGCCAACCGTCTGGCCTTTTTACCGTCCGTCCATCCGTCCATCGGTCCGTCCAACGGCTTCAGTCTAGAGCGCTTGAGCCGCTGATGGTGGTGGCCCTCTGGTGTTTCAGTTAGCGGTTAGCGGCCATTACCACCGTGGGTTGCCCAAGATGGCTTAGACAAAGCACACAAGGAAAGTGTCAGCTCTATGAGCACAGGCGAAGTTCGAATGCCCTTGAACTCCTGTATTGCGAAAAAAGGATCCAAATAAAGAATCACATATATTGTAACTAGACCGGAGACATAAAATACAATTGACTGTAATCCAGTAAAAGCTTTATAATTGTCCATAAATAGTGGCTTTCTTATTTAATAAAATACTTTGGAAAATAATTTCAAATATTT
>JAEIIG010013309.1:0-10059 GCA_018904695.1 Drosophila parvula
TCAGGATTAATCTTTCATATTTATTTTTGAACGTACAATACATCAATTTTATTATATTTATATCGATATTATCAGAATTGTTTTTTGCTTCGAGCTTTGTCACATTTCGTTATCAATTATATAATTTATTTATTGTTTCACTGATACCACACTTAATCCACAACAACAATTGCAACATTTTCATTGATAAAGTACCTTAATAAAAAAAGGAACACCCTCTCGATAATGACTTTATCGGTAGCTTAAGTGATTGAATACTTGTTATCGTTAATCCTATCGATGAGTTTTACAAGTGAATAATAAATAATTGAGCTGATGATACATTGTAAATATTTAAGTATTTAAAATACAGTTTTTATTTGATTTCCACTTGGATTTAATGACGCTTTTCATCCGGATTTTCGCCTTTCTCTCCTCTTTTTTTTTATTAGAATTTTTCAATGCCCATTTCCCTGTTCTGCTGCATTGAAACGAACGAAATCACCTTGATTTTGTGGGTTAGTTTTCGGTTCGGCTTAGTTCAAATGCGCTGGTGGGGGCTGGGGTTCACTTTCGTTAACCTCCCGCTCCACACAAAAAACTCGCCCGCTTAACCCTTTTTCGAACATCGGGGGCTATGAAGAGAGATTACGTTTCGGGGAGCCCTACGCGCGTTGTTGCTATTGTTGTGGCTCTGCCTGTCTCGCTTCAGGTGTTTATTTTGCAATGTACTGCTATATATGTGTATATATGTATGTACATATGTATGAATGTATGAATGTATGTGTATAGCATACTGCTTTTATTATTTTTTTTTTACTTGCTGCTCGTTCGTTGCTCGTTACGCTTCAGTTTGGAAAATCACGCTTTATTGCATTTCAAAACCGATTTGCTATGGCCCATGACCGGTTACTGGGTGAGGGGAGGCTTGAAAAGTTCCCACACCGCTAGCAAAAAAAAATAATAATAGAAAAAAATGTACAATAAACCAATTGTTTTCTCAGCTTTTGCATATAATTTTTGTAAAATTGAATTTACCTTGATTATAACAATGTATAGATACATTGAAATTTGATCCTAACCAAACAATTTATTCCGTATTTAGTTTATCATAAATTAAACAAGGTTTTCACTTTGAGAATATTTTTCGAAATGAGCAAATAATAAAAAATCTATCAATTAGGAAACATTGGTCAACTTTAATTAACACATATTCGAGTTTGTAGAATTTAAATCGATTATTATCTCATCTTACTGTGTTAATTTAACTATTTATTTGTAATTTATAAAATTTAAAGAAACATTTTTTAAATATCCTTCATAATTGATTTCAATGAAATGAATAGTTTTTCTCCTCGTGTAAACTTGCAGCCTCTGCTTCGCTGGTTTGCATGCATCTAAAATCTGTTTTTCTTCTCCATAAAAAATAACTTCCAACTCAGTTCGCAAAACAGAAAATAAACAATAAAGCTAAATCAATTTACTTGCCAAATGCGTAAAAATCATCAACTTTCCATAATTACTTTAATAGCCAGCGACTTTGACTTGGCCGGCAGTTTTTCGTGTTTATGCTCTCTTTTTTGTCTATTTTTTTTTTTGCGCTAAACAATTAAAAGACCATTTGGCCAAGGGTGGGGAGTATTCCCCTCCCGTCAACGTGACTCACTAAGGCGGCAGAAAAACTGAAGCTAAAAATAATTATAAGAAATTCAGCAAAAATGACTAAACGATGAAGTTTCTGCCGGCTCTATCTTCTCCTGCTGCCCTCCATTTCCTCCACCTTGTACCTCTCGTACTTCTTTTACTTATTTTTCTTGATTTTTGGCTTTGTTTTGGGTGCCTTTAAGTGAGTGTGCGCGTGTGTGTGAGTGTGTGTCGAGGGGTTCATGAACCTGTCGAGTGTTTATCAATTATTATTATGGCAGATTTCTTGTTGGCTTGTTTGTGTCGGCGAGTTTTATTTACTTGGACCACAGTGAAGCATGTTGTTTGTGGAAATACAGAATATTTAATTAGATATTAGATAATTAGATATTGTCCGGGAAAAATAGGTAAAATATAATGGTTTTAGTGAATTAATTGTTTTTTGAGTTTGTTTGAATTAAGGAATATAAATAATCGATTTTTGGCATATATAAATACATTTTAACTGATTAAAAAAAAAAAAAGAAATACGTTTCTTGTAATTTGTTTTTTTTTTTTTTTATAAATATGTTATTTTGTGGCAGCTGTATCTAATTCTTTACATTATATAATTTTACAATGGATAGATGGTTGGTTTTTTTATTATTTATTTTATTTTTTTTTTTTACTGATTTTTACGACTTTACGACTTACGTCACATACTTTTAGACAACGTTTTAAAATATTTTAAATCCACAACTGTACAAAACTTCACTCCTGGTACAGTAAATCCCGGTTCTCGTCAAGAAACTAAACTAAAGGGAACGAAAGAAATCGCTGGAGCAAGAAAAAGGCAGTGAAAAATGAGAAACAACAAAAGGGTGAATGGGAAAATAAGGAAAGCGAGGAAAAGGGAGCAAAAATCCAAACATAAACTCGATTTGCGCACCAAATTGACTGTAAAATGTGCAATCTGCAAGTTAATAATCGCCACACGAATGGGCCTGAACAGAGCAACAACAATAAATGCTGCAACAACAAAAAAATGCAATAAAACCAGCAACAATAACACGAAAAGCAACAAAAACTGGTCAATTAAAGCAACAATAGGTGTAGACGTATACGTAATATTTCGAAAAATACAAAAACAAGGGGGGAGAAAACATAACTAAAAAAGCCGAAACATAAACAACAATATCAGCAACATGAACGACAGCAGCAACAACAATTGCTGCAACAGTGCATCAGTCAAGCGGCAAATACAAAAAAAAAAACACTTGAAAATACTTTTTCCAACCCAAAGACTTTTGCCAACAATCAGACTTTTGGGACTGTGCCCCCGAGTACAGTGCGTGGCATTAGTGTAGTTAAACGTATAATGGTTTATATCTAAACAATTAACTTAAAATTAATAAAATTATCGATGGGAAATAAGTTTGTTATATTGTATATTCTATATATTTTATTTTTCTGAAATTTAGTTAGGCTATAATTATGACTTGAACTTTACATATAGCAAGGGAATCTGAAGTGGCGGCCGTTGAAAGAGAATCAGCAATAAAACATCATAAAGTCGCCGAGAGAAGCGAGCAAATACGGGGCTCAATTACAAGAAAGAAAAAGAAAATATGAAAAATAATATAATTTTGTTTGCATTGTTGCAAGGCGAACGAGGGAAATAAAATGAGGCAAAGGAGTGTTGGGGAGACTCTCAAGTGATTCGTAATTTGCAACAGTTGATGAAAGGCGGTGGTGAAAAATCCGAATGAGAAATTAAATTATGAAACGAGCTCAAGTTCAAGTGAATATGTATTGTGCATGCCCTTAAAACTATCTATATAATTTGTACCAAAAGGTTGTAATTTTATATGTTTCGTTGTCTCATTTCTAGATCGCTTAAATGCCTATTAAACTATCTCCCCAAGGATGCCTTGTAGTAGAGTGGCTATTATATCTTGTAGTTTTTACATCTTTTTGTCAAGCGATAATCCTCTGAAGATTCAGTAGGTTTTTCTTGGTTGGTTCCTTTCCTTTCCAATTTCCCACTCCTCCTTTATTGGGGCGTAGGCAATTACCGTTGATTAATGCTCAAAGAAAGAGAAGGGTATGGTGGAAAGGAGAAAGGGAGGCAGAGTCTTGCAGGCTCTAAAGAAAGTAACGCTTGTAATTATTTCTCCATTGATTGGGGTCTCGATTTTTTCCCCCTCAATTCTTTTGGTTTTTTCTGCTGTTTTCGGGTGGGTTCTTTTTTTTATTGTCGTTGGCCAATCTTTGGTAGTTAAGCCTCTTCTCCGTCTCCGGCCTGCTCCTTGTATATTCCTCCCTGCCGTTTCGCTCTTCCTACTCCACTTTGTCGGCTGCTTCTGCCTGCAAATGATGCTGTAATTTATTTGCCTTTGTCATTGCACTTGGTCCGGGTTTTACGTTGGCCTTCTCCTATTCTCCTCGCTCCTCCGCCTTCTCCATCTCCAGCTCCTGCTCCTGCTCGGGCTCGGGCTCCCTTCCATCTTTTTG
Organism: Drosophila parvula; assembly: GCA_018904695.1. Taxonomy (NCBI): domain Eukaryota; kingdom Metazoa; phylum Arthropoda; class Insecta; order Diptera; family Drosophilidae; genus Drosophila; species Drosophila parvula. Next base: position 4,117 of record JAEIIG010013309.1, read on the forward strand.
GCCACTTGTGGCAGTTTTGTTTGGCGGATCCTCGGAGCTGACTGCGAATGGCTGCTCATAAATTTGTGCTGCTTGCATTTGCGTATGTTGGCCATCGTTGGCGCAGCTGCTGCTGCTTCTTTGACTGTCTATACACTGAAAAAACATGCAGGACATAAAATTTAGGCAATCAGTTAGTTAATAAATAACTGGAATGTTTTTGGCATCCGGTATTCATAGAGTACAATGGTTATTATAGCTTTGTGCGCACCGAAGGCAGAATGAACCATCTCCAACCCTAGTAGTTTCCAGAACAACATCAGTTTAAGTTTTTAATAAATTTTGGCATAATTAAACAAACTTGTTTAGCCATGTCAAGGTGCCTTTTATTTGAACTAACTTACGTTATATTCCTAGCAGCATTATTTCTTTCAGTTTATACCATACTCCCCCTTCTTTTTTACCTCCCCCTGTCATGTAATTTATGTGCGGATTTTTATGGTTTGTTAGTTTTTGCAGCCATAATCCAACCTATCCACTCTAGGATCTGCTCCTCCTCGCCGTCTTATTGAACACTTGCAACATCATGTTTACCTCCCTACAGTAACGAACTGTCCCCCCACCCCCCTCCCCTTTTCCACACCCCTAAGTTCTTTTAGATTTATTTATTTGTTGTTTACCTCTTCCTTCCTCTCCGCATGGTTTTGTTCCGGTTCTGCCTTGGTTTCTTTCAATATGATTTACTCCATGCACTTTGTTAGTTTCTTTTTTATTTAACCTTTAAAATGGAAATTTTATGAGCGGACAAAAAAAGCAAGAAAGCCAGCTTCTTGGGGACTTGAGAATAATATAAAATATATTTCTATAAATTAAATTACATACATATATACTCATTTCACTAATTTTTGCTTTTGCAGCTTGCTCATCATTTAAAAACTGCATCCTAAAGGTCTACTGGGTAAGTAAATTTTTAATTTAAAATAAATTGAGTTATTTTTTAAGATTTTCCCAAAGTTTTAACATTTTCCTGCAAAGTTTTCATGGGTTTTCCTTAAATTTGTACATACTACTGCAAAGTTTTCATGGTTTCATTTTGCAAATAGCTTTTCCCCTCTTTTATTGCCAGAGTTTTCGTAAATCAATTTCAGTTTCGTTTATTCCAAACAAATATTTATTTTCCTTATGCATTTTCTCGCCATTCCTCTTTGGGCTGTATGCAAATCGAGTTGAGAAGATATAGTCGCCGCCGTCGTATTCCATTTAATATTCCATTGCATTTTGTCGCCTTCCATCATTTTTTTTTTGTTGTTTGTTTTTGAAGATATTTTGTGTTAATTTCTGCGTTTGGCTTTGCGCCAAATCATTCCTTCAGTTTATTTACCTTTTGATGGAACTCCGTTTTGGCCTGCGCGCGCTCCCTTCGTATTTATTTTCTTTTATTCACTTCTTTTCGCTCTTTTTCATTTAATTGTGTTGATTTTCGCGCTTGCCAAAATGCATTTTTTTTTCTTTTGGTTTTTTACCCACATTAGGTTGGGGAATTTTGTTTTTTTTTCTGTTATTTTTCCCCCTTTTTTTTTCGTTTGCCACACGTGACCAAAATTAGCGTCGAACTTTGGGCGGGGGTCTCACTGTAATTGACTTTAATGTTTCGGCATGGCGAGAGTGAAAAGAACCGACAACTTTCATCTTTTTTGGCAAAGAATTTGTTGTCTTGCGTTTAACTTGGAGGTCATAATACAAATTAAAAGAGCAATAAAACGTGAGAATTACAAAAAAGAATTATTTAATTAGGAAAAAATGAGGCTTGTCTGTCCGCAGAGACCTCTCTGAGACTATAGAAGGTTGAGCTACTGGGTAAATATTCTTATTAGTTTCTAAAATATTCTTTATATTTGTCAAGTCAACAGAGTTTTAGTTTAAGAGATAAAGTCTCAAAACAAATGCTGATTTCTCACGTTAAATTAAACTCTACAAAGGGTTCTTATTTCTTTGTTTTATTTTGTTGAATATCTGCAATCTGGAAATATTAGTGATAAATGTATTGGTAAAAATCTAAGCTGTATTATTACTCATAACGATCAATAGCTTAAAAGGTTTTTTAAGTAAATCTCTATCGATTCTTAGTCTAAGCGTTCTTACGTTTTTTTTTTAAGTCTTCTATCCTTTTATAAACCTGACTATACAATTCGAAATGAATTGAACAAATGCAAGTATCGGATTCAATACGATTTAATAAGAAAAAATACGATTTTTCGTGACTGGCACTTGCTAGTCCGTCCGCTCAACTCCGTTCGGTTACTTATTAACTTTTATGGACCATATATAAAGCGCAATTTTTTCCCATTTTCAACAAGCCGCAAGCCGAGGCAGTGCAACCGAACTTATCGCTGGTAAAGGGGAAGGGGAAAACCAGTCCAGAGAAGTGTACATACATATGTATGCGCATATATATATATATATATGGTAGCTAAAAGCAAATGCAAGTGCCCAAAAAACTAAAGCCGAAACTAAACCAGACGAGCAGAGTCGCATTTCTTTGGCCATAGCAATTTACCAAATATGTACCTTTCACTTTGAAAATCGTAAAATGTCACAAACTGTTCAATAAAAACACAAATGACAATAAAAAATTCGATAAACAAGCGAAGGAAAATGGCAGACTCGAACTCGAACTCGAACTCTTCCAAGTCCAGAGTAAAACTCAGAGTCAAATACAGGCAACAACGACAACAATGCAAGCCATTGCATAAATTATTGTAAATTTATGCGAAAAATTACAGCAACAACTGCGGCAGCAAACGACAAACGTCAGCAACGGGAATCGAAGATTTAAGACTGGCCTTTTGGCTATTAACTTGAAACTGGCAAATACTCTAGGAAAATAAAACGAATAAGGTCAATTGATGCAGGAAATAATTAAAAATTCGATAATGTTTACTGCATTTGATTTGAAAATAGTTGTAAATGGTAAAAAATGGTGGTAATAAAAGCTTATTGATTAATTTGTAACATACCAAATTCTTGAGTGTTTTTTCAAGCTTTAAAAAAAAAGATTAAAATAGAAATAGAGAGAGTTGAATATTAAAAAAAAGAAAAAACTATATTGAGCAAGTAGAAAATTTACATTGATAACGACTAAATGGATGGTGTGTTTTGAAAAATTTTATTATCCAAAACGAACGTGTTTGCCCCAAAATGCAATAACCAACAAAAGGGTCAACAAGTTGTCAACTTTTTATGATTATTGTCTGGCTCTTCGTGTCACACTGTTGGCATCTCGCTCCCTCCCACATCGAAACGTGCACTTTTTCGGTTTTTTTTGTTTGTTGTGTGTGTGTGTGTGTGTTAACCTTTTCTATTTGCATTTTCGAGTCGCTTTTCTTTATTTCTTTCAATTTTATGATCTTTTTTCTTCTATGGTCTCTTTATAAGCTCGCCAACGAAGCGTGTGAAAAAGCCAAGCAAGAAAACAGTGGAAAAACGACTGAAAAGTGATGGAAACTTTGTGCCAACCACTAATGAGAAATAAAAGAAGATGTAGGAAAAAAGATGCCTCCGTTAGCCTTTGGGGCTTAATGTTGATTTTTTAATAGGAGAAGAAAAAGGTGAAATAGAAAAAAGGTTTTGGTTTTTTTGTATTTGCTTAATGGCTGAAACTAAAGTTAATCCGTGCTAACTAGTTGGGGGGCCCAAGACCCCAGCATGATGGATGGTATTGCCGAAAGATGCTGTGTGTTGCACAACACACAGACCTCGGAAAACCATGAGATTAGATTTGGTCAGAGATATCATTTTCAGTTACCAAATCTAGCTCGAGGAAACTATTTCCCAATTTTGGTTTATTTGAATAAAGATTGCGCGATGATAAAGATGATTTATTTACCACAGAAGACCAATTTGATATGGATATATAAAATGAACTGAAATGATACATATATCCCATTTTAAAGGTTAACCCTTGTTTACCGCTAATGAAATCCCAATACAATATAGCACGAATCTTGGTAATTTTCCGTAATTATTATTTGTTTAATTGCGTTTGTGTTGTTCCCAACTTTTTGCCCGGCTTCTTGTTTGCGTTTTGGCTTAGCTTGGAGTTTGCTTTTCTGATTATTTTAATTCTTATTTCTCAGGTTTTTTTTTTTGTGCTGTAGCTTTGTTTTAATTGCGTTCCCACATTGTTCGTGTAATTAAAATACGTTTAACGGTGTTTTGCATTTTCCACTTCTACCGAACAGGCGAGCCAACGACCTATGTGAAATTTGTCTAGGAACTTGCAGTGATTTCTTTCAAGAGTTTTCCGAGAGGGGTAAAAATTAAAGAACAAACAACGAACACTCACGGTAGGCCGTTGGAAATTACCTTACGTACAGTAAAAATAATTTATGTGTGTCTCGAGCAGCATATGAACTCCAATTAGGTGTGCACATGTTTACCCCTCCCAATAAAAAAAAATAATACTACAAACATATGTACCAACATACATATATATAATGCCCTGGCTATTATTCGTTGTTTATGCAGGTACATATGTCTTTATGCTTGTGTGTCGCCCGTTCATTTGCGTTTGTTTGTTCGGCTACGTGCCAAAGGAAAAGCCAAAACTCCACAACCATCAGCAGTTGCAACTGCAACTGCAACAATCAGTCGGAGTCAGCTGCCGTTGCAGCTCCTCTCTCAATTAACTTTGCATGCATTTAATTGCTCGGCCAACAAACCCAGCACTCGTGTGTCGGCAAATTAAATTTGATTTAAAGAAACCGAGTGCCATTATATAAGCGTTACATGCACATATATGTATGTATGTATGTACATACATCAGTATATATAGCCTAATGCCAGGCCAACTTTCTATAAGAAATCGAAGAATATAAACCTAAAAATACAAGAATTTCAGTTTCAGAATTCATTGCTACATTTTGACAAGAATTTGTTATATAGTTAAAGATATTCCTTAAAGTTCGTATAAGGAATCTTTTTATTTCAATATTTATTTATATATTTTTAATATATCTTTGATATATCTTTAATCTCAAAACTAAAGTGCAACCTTTAATTATTTGTCCTTTAATTGAAAACTCCAGTTAACCTCAACTCAATTTTCACCGAAAGAGAAAAGAGAAAGGGAGTGAAAAGCAAGTGAGGCGCATTTACACACATGAAAACGTACACAGGGACACTTGATTAATTAATTGTCAAGCGTCTTTAATTGAAAGCCCATTCAGAGAGCATCAAAAACTATAATTAATATTATTGTCGGCTGTCGACTGTCGACTGACGGCGAAAGGTTAACTTGTAGAAAACCATTTAATTGCCGTGGGTGAATGGCAATTGAAGGCGCCAAACAGAAGTCCAAATGGAAAATCTCTCTCTGTCTCTCTCTCTTGGCAATTTGTCGTCTCTGAAAATGTGGGTCACACGGAAATGAAAGCCAAGTTAACAGAAATGTGGGGGCCGGGGGGGGGGGGCAGACAAACAGACAGACAGCCACTCTCGAAGCAGACGAGAATTTTTCGGTGTAGCATTTAAATATCAAATCAGGCCCGAATGAAATAGCTGAAAAAAGACTGAAAACAAAAAAAAAAAGACAAGGAGGCCAAAGGAACCCCGGAAAATTGTCAAGTAGGCGGCAAGGAAAAACGCCAAATGGCAGGAGCAAATAAATCAAAATTAAGTGGCGACAAAATTAAAGTAAAATGTTTGCCAAAAAGACAGAACATGCCGAGGAAGTGACTAAAGTGGATTGGAGAAGAGAGAAAAGGTGTTAGTTAATTTTTTGGGACAGGAAACAAGAATAATTTCGAAAAGGTAATTGTAGAAAGGTTAAGTTTATTTTGAATCAATTTTATATTATATATAAACGTGCCATAAACATTATAAATGTTTTCATAGATATCCTTCGGAATTTAATTATATTAAACTTTCGAGCATTTTAAAAACTTACATTTATTTCGCACCTAT
>JAEIIG010013319.1:0-13785 GCA_018904695.1 Drosophila parvula
AAAACACATTTAGATATCAAATTAAACTTAAAAAATTGAATAATTAAAATCAAATAATTCTGGAGCTTACAAACCTAATTCAGTACTAAATATTAATGTAATTGTAATATTTTATTTCAAAAGCAACAAAAAAAAAAGACATTTAACTTTAAAATAAATTAGTTTTGCAATTGAAAACTTCTTTCTGTCTTTCCTCTTTATTAATGTTCTTATTTCATTTTTTTCGCACTCTTCTTTGATAGGTTCTCTTTTTAAATCGATTTTTTAAAGAATTTGTGTTTTTTTTCGTTTTTTGTTTATTTTTCATTCGTTTCTTAGATTAATAACATGTCATGGATTCGGCGGCGTCCTTATTTGTGTTTTTTTTTTTTAGTTTCGTATTTTTCTTCTTTCCCGTTTTCTCTGCTCCTTTCGTTCTATTTCTTTCTATCCTTGGGGGACTCAGTTCTTTCGCTTTCTGTGCTCCGTTATTCTGGGTTCGGTAGGCGCGCGCTCGCTTTATCTCGCTCGCTACCGTGCCTGCACAGAGGGCTCTATCCGTCTCTCTCGTTTTTACATACATGTCTTCTTCTTCTTCTTCATCTACTACTTCTGCGTCTTCGACTCTGCCTGCGCTTTTAGTTAAATGTTATTTGTTTAAAAATTTTGGTGTGGAATTGTTTTGTGAAAACCAAATAATAAGTGTTTCATTTCGTTTTATTTTTAGTTTTTGGGTATTGGGTTAGTGCGTGTGTGTGTGTTCCGTTTTTTATCATTTTCTACTGTTTTTGGGGAAATTTGTTCAGTAGATAGTTGGTGGAAAACATTGGAAACATAAAAAAAAAATAATATATATATATATGTATGTATATAAAGAGCAATTTAAGGCCGACACTTATCAATGAAAAGATCTAAAAATCTGTGTGTGTGTTTCCATAGTAAATATATGTATATCGGGTCGACGGCAGAAGTTTTACACATATAGAAATATTTTTAATGTAAACGGAGGGCAGCAACTCCGTTTAAACTGTAGTTTAAGCCGACATAGTTAAATTACAACTTAAATTACTATTCTTCCTGTTGTTATGGCGGAGGTGAGTGGCTGCTCCTCCTAGATCTCCAGTTGATTGGTTGATTGGCTGGTTGGTGTTTGTTGCTGGTGTATGTGGTGTGTTTTGTTTTGCCGGCGCCATCGCTCTCAAGTTAACTATAAATACAGGCCGCGCTTATAGATCCTCATCCTCGTCGGGCAGGGCAGTCGCCTGGGCCTCCTGCAAGTCGCGCTCGATCTGGAGCTGCCAATCCTTGTCCATTTTAACCTCCGGCGGCAGCAGGGCTGGCATCGCGACGAACTCCAGGTTGGGATCACCCACCAGCTTGCGCGCCAGCCAAAGGAATGGTTTCTCGAAGTTGTAGTTCGATTTGGCAGATATGTCGTAATACTGTCAACGAGTTAAGCATAAACAACGGATTAGTTTTCGAAAGAACACACTCTGGAATACACCGATATATATAAACATAAAAAAAAAAACAAAGCAACATTTGAGTTACACAAGATACTACTGTCATATGGAGAAACATAAACAAAAGTTAGTTTTCGACAGTACACCCTCCGGACTACACCTAAAACACACTCTCCGGAATACACCAAAAAGTGCACACAAAAATATTTATAAAAAAAATAAAAAATAGAAAAAAATTACACCAAAATTATCAACACTTAACGTCGGCACTCACCTGCAAATTCTTCTTGCGATGGAAGACGATGCTCTTTGCTTTCACCTTGCGATCCTTTATATCGACCTTATTGCCACATAACACGATCGGTATATTTTCGCAGACGCGGACGAGGTCACGATGCCAGTTGGGCACGTTCTTGTATGTGACACGCGATGTCACATCAAACATGATCACGGCACACTGGCCCTGGATGTAATAGCCATCGCGCAGTCCGCCGAATTTCTCTTGTCCAGCGGTATCCCAGACGTTAAAGCGGATCGCGCCACGATTGGTGTGGAAGATCAATGGATGTACTTCCACGCCCAATGTGGCAACATATTTCTTTTCAAATTCGCCGGTCATGTGCCGCTTGACGAATGTGGTTTTTCCGGTTCCGCCATCGCCAACCAGCACACACTTGAACGTGGGGATATCCTGTCCTTCTTGAGCCATCGCTTCTTCTTACTTCTGTTTTACTTTGGCGGCGCAACAACGGTGAGCTGGATAATGCAACAAAATCAGATATATATAAGAGTTAGTTTAGATTTGTATATATTTTCTATTTTTAGATACGTCTGTGTGTGCTAAAGGACTGCTAATAGCGCACAGGAGAGAATTGCAATGGACGATGCTGTTGGTTTGGCGAGCGCCAGGCGACTGACGCAGGAATCCGACGATGGCAACGATTGTGACGTACGTCACACACGAAGGATGCGTCAAAGCCCGCCAAGGACGAAAACAGCTGTTGTTCGTCCAAGCCAAAAACAAAACAGTAAAGCAAAAAAAAACAGGAGCGAGAGAGCTGCAGGAAGGAGCGAGGGAGAGCAAGGATACTGCAGCTGCCGCCGCTCCCGCTGAGACAGAGATAAGGACCGAAAGAGAGAGGAATGCAGGTAAGCGAGAATCCCAACATTCCTCACATTAAAATCTAACAACAACAACAGCAGCAGGACCAGAAGCTACAGCAAGAAATGCCCTAGAAGGAGGTACATCGGACCAACACAAAAGAAACACGAAACGACAACTAAATACATTAATTACCAACCAAGGACATCATCAAAGAATCTTCAAATATTGAAAAATACAAACAAGTTGTGCAATATTTATCAATTTTAACCAAATATATATATATTTTATAAGTAAATCAACCAATTTGGAATATTCTGTCATACATTAAACGTTTCCAGAGACTACTATGTGGATATGAATGTAACATTTCGTCAAATGTTGAATATTTCAAAGTTCCATCCTTAAATAAATGGGGGAAAAGGTGAAGAAAACTTGAGGAAGGAAAATACTTCAAATGAAATTTTCAGAAATCTGGCGAAATTCGAAATCCCGACTATAAACCAATTGAAAAGGCTGAAAAAATACAATTATTTGAAAGCAAAATTATTATTATATTTTTAATATTTTTCTTATACAAAAACCATAAACAATTTGATGAAATATTAAAAGTTTCCCATTTTCCAAACTAAGAAATCACGCACGTGTGTGATTAGAAGAAAAGGCACGTTTGACACCTTCCGAAATTATGGACTTCCCACAAATTCCCGGCCAGTGCTGACCAATTCCATTTCCAAACTATGCAATTCCAATGCTGCAGCTTAGATTTTGTTTTTTTTGTTGTGGAAGTGAAAACTGAAACGGCCGCCGTTGTGTGTGGTCTCGTGTAAGCGAGACAGACGCTGCAAAGCGCGCCAAAATGCACAGACACAGCGTGAGAATGCGGCTGCAAGAGCGAGAGAGAGTGCAATGCCAGTGCCGTTTCACGTGAAAAGCACTCCGGCGGAAAATGAAAAATGCTTGCGCCTTAAATTCTAAATAACAAATCAAATTCTAACACACGCACGCCCACCAACACAAACATACACGAACACGCAGACAGAAGCCGGCGTCGCTGCCGACAGAAGCGCCCCCCGTTCGTCGCCAGAAACATGACGCAAATTTATTTGCTTTTTTTTTTTTGCGCGATTCTGGTTTAACCTCACAAAATGCGGATGGCGATGGCGCTGCTGCCGATGGCATGGCCATGGGAAAAAACCTTCGTTACTAAATACTCGCCAGTAGGTTTGGCGACTGCGCCTAGTCCCCCACTCCGTCGCCGTCTTGTCTGGCTGGGGGCACAGAGAGTTCAGGATGCGGACCCAAAACAGCAGTAGCACGCGGCTGGCGGTGGCGACGGCAGAGGCGGCACCACGTCGATTTCGACGCCGGGAATTGCGGCTCTGAACGCGACATGACATTACAGAGTTATTTCGCAGCCGGCGGCGTGCACTGGCGAAGCGTGGGCCAAGAGAACAAGTGGCCGCCGGGAGCTTGCAAGAGCGGCTGCAACTTCCTGCAAGCGACGCCGCCGTCGTCCATATTGCGCCCGAGTTGAGCAGCAGCAGCGACAGGGACGCGGTGCGACAGCGGTTTTACCGGCAGCACGAGGCTTTCCAGCGACTCCGGAAAAGTTGGCAAAGAAGCGGGCATGGCCTATTCACACTTTGGTGCACCGAATGCGGGTATTACTTACATTTCGCAAGACGATGATATTCTTTTGCACAATCACAATTTCGCCGAAGCCCGAACGAGTTGAGTTTCTAATAAGTACTATGGTAGAGCTCGAGTGAGGTCAGTATCTTTTTTGGAGTGTGGCCCTGCAATAGCGCATAAACCTACGTAGTTATCGGAGCGTAATCTTACGTAAGCCAAATTTGTCTTTGAAATCGATGTAGTCGATACATCGATGTTATTTTTTAACATGGATACTTCTCGAACGAAGGGCAATTTACATGTCAAACCGCAGAAATTGGCCTGTTAGCCAAATTTCATGCTCAACTCCAAAGTACAAATTAAATTATGCAGTGACAAATTGTGGAAAAAGTGAACGTTTATTCAATGTTAAAAAATGTTCCTTGACCTTGATAAAAGGTAAGAAACTTTGATGAACGTAAGGAAACAAAATATCGATGCTTACAATATATGAAATATCGATGTTTTCCACCAAATTAAGATGTTATTATACAAATATATTTATGTTTATTTTGAAGTTATTTAAAATAATTTTAAAACTAACAATTTAAAATATGCTGAACAGAAAGCAAATGAAAATAGAGTAGAGGTTTTATATGGAAGGAGGAAGGGTGCTTGAGCGTTAGAGAAAACAAATTTGTGTGTGGATTAAAAGTTTAGGGGCAGCTGCAAATAATTCTCCAAGCTGACTGGAAAGGTTGGGAAGGGTGAACTTCAATATATCAGAGTCTCAAAACCATATATGCTCGTATATGTTTCGTAGGATATAGTCGTTAAGGCAACGGGTTTGTTTAAATTCAAATTTGTAAACAAACAGTGCAGTGTATAGTGTTGTCGAACGTGGAGTTCTCGTCTGTGTGAATTATATGTTCTTTTCACTGTTACGCATGCCAGGGGTCGGGTTATGTCACCCATGACCCGAACCTGAGCTAGCCGAGACATGGCCCAGCCCGATAACTGTACGCGCAGGACCAGGGCTGGTTATAACAACTAGGCATATCGATATTTTGATATCGGCTATCGATACTTAACGTTAACTTTGAAGTTTTGTTTAAAATAAACAAAATTACAGCAAACGATTGACAATTAAGGAAATAGGCAGCAATTTGATTATGTTATAGATATAAATAACTTTAAAGTTATAATAATATCAATTAATAAAATTTCCTTAATATTGCTTAATTTAATCATGCCCAATTTTCCCAACGCGTCATTTGTGGTGAATCAGTGGTTTAATTGATGGGACTTGGCCATCATTTCGGGTCAATTATATAGCCAATATGCAGACTCAACAATTTTTTTTTTTGTATTTTATATATTTGCATCACACTTGGTTTTTATTTACTCAGCTATTTGCAGACGTGATGACGGTGTTATTGAATGCCGGCGTATTTGAAATATTTAACCGGTTTTTGCTCTCTCAACATTGCCTCAAAGGTTGATTGCACCACAAACTGTAAATAAAAGCCACACCTGCGCACTGTGGGGCAAGGAAGGGCGAACCAGAGCTGTAATTCGATTTGTTACAATTTATTTTAAATAAATATATTACTAGCAAACATATATTTCTCCATGAGGTATAAGAGATAATAAATAATATAAATTACCTTACTTACCATTTTTCCCATCGTTCAAAGGGGAAAACCACTGTGCCCCTGGGCTCATTTGCATACAAAAGGGGCAAAAAGAGTTGACAAACTCGGCAATAGAAGACTGTGGGACTCCTCCAGTTGGCGCGATGAGAAATGGTTTGTAAGGCACACTTTGTGGCTTGGAACGGATGGATCAGAGGAATCCGTACTTGAAGTGGGTCACCGCCACATCGCGCACAGAAGGAGTAGCAGCCAAGAGAATAATAGAAAAGAAAAGGAAAGAAGAAAAGACATGACGCGTTCCGCGTTCTTTGTTTGTTTAGTTTCATTGATGTAGTATTTGCCAAAAAGCTTTATTGTTCGTTAAATATAAATAGTTTAGTGGTTTTGCTGGTTTGCTTGTGTTTGCCCAATGACAATTGCCATCATCATCCGGACCTTGTCTATGCTATTGCGGGTGTGTTATTGTGTCTATATATCTATCCAATATAGCTATATCTATATATATATATATGTATATAGCTGCACATTCATGCCAAGTTCTGCCGTTCATTTTCAGTTCAGTTCAGTTTTCAGTTTTCAGTTTCGGTTTCATTTAATTGCCATATTTCAGACAATTTTGTTCCGCATGTTTATCTATAAAAATGTAGCCTCTCTCTCGCTGCCTGGGCTGTGGCCATAAATTAACAGCGAGGAGAAGGGGAATGGGGATTGGGATCGCACGCCTCCGAAAGCGAATTATTGATATATTCCTTATGAATGCCAATGCCCCATACATTATATGGTAATTATCGTTAAAATACTCTTGATTCTCTGCGGGAAATCGTTTGAAATTCGCTGACTAAATGGCCGAGACAACAGACTTGTTCTTGTTTTAGTTTTCACTTTTCTTTTTTTTTTAGTTTTTAGTTTTTAGTTTCGTAGGGACTTAGCATCGATCTACAAGCTACATCTTACAGTCTAGTATATAATATACATATATATTCATTCGATGTTTGGGTTACAATATATTCGAGATATACATATAATATAAAAAGTGTGTATAAAATATTTAATTCAATACAAATACAAATACAAATACGCATTTCTTATGTACAAAATAGTCAATAGGTAAGTATTAGTATCAAAAATATGATCTAGTTGTAAAGTATTCGCTGCCTTGAACTCAGTCATTCGATATAATTTCAATATTCGATTCGTTGCCTTTTTGCATTACAAATGGGAGCATATTTCCTCGTTAGTTCGTTATTAATTATTTACAAATTAAACATAGATATTTATATGGGGATAGTAACATACGTTTGGCCTGACCACTTTGGAAGTTCCACTAAATAATACAATGCGCGTTGCACTCGCATACACCAAGTGCTACGTCCAAAAATAAATTAATATTACTTTTAGTTATTACAAAACGAAAATTAAAAAATATTTAAAAAAAAAAAGGAGACTAATTTGGTTCCGTAATAATAATAATGAGAAATGATAATTGTACTGCTTAGTAGTTTCTGTGTTTTCAATAACTAACAAAAAAAAGAAAAAAAACTTTAAATACACGACGGAGGGGGGGTGGGGGTTGATAAGAATCAAAGTAAAAGAAAAAAGGTGGGGTTTCTGTGAATACAGTTTGAATTTTGGCATTCGAGCTGAGACCCTGCGCACGTAACGGTGTCCTGCGCGCGTTGTGACTGGCGATTGTGTGAGTGTGTGTGCGTGTGTATGCGTGATGTTGCTTCATTCACTGTTAAATTAAGCGCGCTTTCATTTTTCACTGAATTTTTGTTATTTCTCTCGCTTTTTTTTTTGGTTGCTTTTAACCATTTAACCTTGATCGATCGATCTGTATCGTTGAACTTTCGATGATCAATTTGATTGTTTACAAGTTTTGTGTGCGTGTGTGTGTGTGTGTTTACAATCAACTTTTTTTGGGGCACCCTTTCGGGTTAAGAAAAAAACACACACCTTTCAGTGGTGTTTATGCCTGCCTTCAAGTATATAAATTCCCGATTGTTTACTTTCTGCAGCATAAAAACAAACTGTAAAAAAAAACACAAAGAATTGTGTTTAAATTGAAAATGATTCCGCGGCACACAAACACACACATTAAAATAGTTTCAAAAAAAAAAAAAAAAAGATCCACTCAGAAGATCGTAAAAAGAAAAAGAAACGAAGAAAAAATGATTAGGCAATCGAAATGTCACACACACACACATAAACGGCTGCAGTTGGAGTTGTGTGCGAGTCTAAATAGAATGCAAGCAAGCAGTCGTCAATGGGAGGAAAGAATCGGGAATCAAAAATCCAAATCAGATTCCAACTAATTTAAATGTTAAACATCCACATCATTTGCATGTGTGTTTGTTTGTTCTGCTCGTCGCTGCCGCTGTTTTTCTCACACTTGAGATCCGAGGCTACAAAAAAAAAAAAACAAAAACGGAGCAGCTAAACACAGCAAAAACAACAAAAGTGCCTCAACAATAAATTCCTTGTGGTTGCCTCACACACAAATACATGCAAACTGCAGCTGCTGCTTTGGAATAGAGAGCGAGAAAGAGTAGTAACAATAGTTTTGCTTTGTTTTGTGTCCATTGTGAATTCCTGTTTGGCCATTGCCGCCATGCACAGCCATTTCGCAACACTGACCGACTGTCCAATTAGAACGTGTTAATCTGACCTGGCGGACAGCTGCTGCTCTCATGCTCTTCTCTACCGTTATTCCGCCGCCTTTATACTGCTTTGTGTACGTATGTATGTACACTGCTTTTGCTGCCTTTACTGCTTCTTTGCTGTTTAGTGCGATGCATAAAATACGTTTCTTTTGTGCCGAGGCTTAAATTGAAGCTGAATACCAGTATAAGCAAGTACTTTTGTTCCAAAGCAAGCGGTTGTTGGCCGATTTCAAAATCACGCTTACTCACACACATACACATACACACACGACCACATACGCACACAATTAGCTGGTCAGTGCGCGTGCTTGAATGCTGGCTGCCTTTGTTGCTATTGCGCAAGTGTGCGCTGCTGCCCTCAACTCGTCTCAAAAAACTGCGGCTTTTGTTGTCCAGTCTCTCTCCATTGCCATTATTTTCGTTGGACGCTGCCTTGGGATCTGGACGGGATCCAGGGGGGGACGGGAATTTGGGCGGGTTCCGGGCTCACTTTCGCATTGTCGCTCGTCTTGGTTTTCTGCAAGCAAAGAAAAAAAAAACACAGCGAAGGGCACAAATAAGTACACGATATATGTAAGGATGTATGTATGTATGTGTGTATTCGCAAGTATGCGCTGGTACAATAGCGGACAGAATGATGTTACTCAGATTGAATTGGGCCGAACATCTTCTTCGTAGTTATTTGATTCACAACAAGAACCACTCGTCAAGAAAACAACGCTTCATCATGGAAACACCCACGCCAAAATAACTGGACCACAGTCATGGCAGAACCAATGGAACAGAGACAGATGGTAGATCAAAGTTAGAGAAGAGCCTGTATTATGTACAGGCTTTTTATCGATAAATGCACTGCTTTCTTGCATTTTGGTTAAAAAAAAAAAAACACCCCTTTTTAAGAGCTTAAAATAAATAATACAATAAATAAAACAAAGTAAATAGGCTTGTATACTACAAATTGTGACCCTCATTTTCGTGAATAACCTAAATGCAAAAGGCTATTAGAAACATAAGGGTTGATTTGTCACAGGTTACTCACAATCTATGCAGACTGCTGCAAAATGTACAAACATACATATGTACTTCCTAATTTTATACGCATGCATGCATATCTGTTTTCTGATTTTTCAAGGCAATTGAATTAAACTGCGATAATGGACCCTTATTAACCAGTTGGCGATAATGATACCTATTGGTTTGGCCGCCGCTGTGTGGGCATGGGACAACAATGCCGACTGTCTCCTTTTCCCATTGCCATCTCGCTCTCTCTGTTGGAGTGCAACGGAATCAGATGACGACGGAGTTCGCAAATTAAACAAAATAATGCCCTGCGTAAAATGTAAATGGGCCACAGTGCAATTATAACTTGCAAAAAAGAAACTGCAAAACGTTGAAATTAAAAATTGCCGCTAAACTCAATTAACTCGAAGCATGTGTGCGTGCGATTGCGATTACTACTAATTAGCATTTTTAAAGCGACATTTTGTGCTAATTTCTGCCCCACACAGGAAGGAATTCATTACGCCCAGCAGAGTGCAGCTGCAGAGTTGTTCCCCTTTCTAAGGCCAGTTTATCGATAAGCAAAAAGGTGATAAGTACACCATAGTTCTCGCGTTTTTTTTTTTAAAACCCTCTTAACTTGGCAATAATATCACGCAATCAGCTTCTCTGGTTAGTCGTTATTCTTCTCGTTTTTTTTTTACGGCTAAACTGCAGAGGAAGTATTCATCACGTTCGGCCAATAAGCGAGTATTATCAGCATTTTACACCGTACTGTATGCAAATTAAAGGGAAAACAAAAAAATAAATGAGCTAATTCAAGTGGAATTTAATTTTGAAAAAACACCCCTCGATCGGGGATCAGTGATCACCAATTAGTAATCATTTAGTGTCTAGTTGCCCAGTAATCAGCTGGTAACGAGTTAAATATTGGCTCGGTGAATTGCTTGTCACTAAAAAAAAACAGAAACCCTAGTTAAATGATTCAATTAATGAAAATTGCGTTACGCATCACATGTTAGTGATTATGATTATGATCGCAGTATTTCCCGACTCTAGTTAGGAGCTTTTAACTCGTTTTAGTATGTTAATTTAACGATAATTTAAGTAAATGCAGATTTATCGAGGTTATTTCCAAAAATGTCACAAAGCAGTTATCGATTGTAATCGAGTTGTGGATAAATATTTAAATAACCACTAAGAATTGTCGCATCTGTAACAAGATTTCCAGTTAAGCTATAGTTAGATTATATCTGTATGTATATATCCTTCTTTGATTCTAAATTTTCCTTATTTCTAGTGAAATTAATTAAAATTAAAGCTGCCCTGTGCTCTGTGTATCTGCGCACTGCTTGGCAGACATGCAAAAGGCAACCGACCCTGTTTCTTTGCCAGCCTGCCTTACCGGCGGCCACCAGAACCCGACGACGCATATCCAGAAATGCAATTTGTTCGCTTATTGCATTGTGCATCTGTGCAATTCGGTTGACAAACGATGCGCTTCCTCCCTACCCCTACCCGGCACCGTACCTTCCGCTCGTCATCCAACACGGCAACTCCGTGATGAGATGAGAGCGTGACGTGGACACGCCGCACTGGGATTATGCAAAAGAAAAGAAATTGCAAGGCAGCTGCAGTTGCCACACGCACACACGCACACAGGCATGAATGCTAGCGAACGGCTTGCAGGTCACAGTTTTGAGGCTACTGCAGTTTGAGGGGTACTGTCTGTTTGGCTGGTTGCGTGAGCCACAGTTTCAGAGGCACACATATCCTAAGCGCCTGAAAAAACATTTATTTTCATTTTTTTTTTACTTTTGTCGGACTGTGTGTAATAATTTGGTTGCGTAATCCCCCGAAATGGGCCCATGGGCCAAAAACCCAGTGTTTGTTTTGTTTTCTCTTTCGCTGGGCGAAACCTGGGACACGCAGTCATCATCATCATCATCATCAGCATCGGGCCGACGCACATCTGGTTTCCTCGACAAAAAAAAAAATGTGAGCCAGCAGGCGATCATCAGGCCACTAAATAAAAAGAACACACACAAACGAATTCTACAGTCGAACAAATATAATTCAAACTCAACCAACATCTGGCAAAGCTATAGCTTTTTTTTTGTTAAGGAACAGCTGTAGTCCTTTATAAAAAACCAGTGAAAGATACTGGCTTTTAAGTGTATTATAATTATAATAATAATTATATAATTCTATATAATCTCTATAATTGAATCCCTCAATGTTATAATAATATTATTACCACATTATATCATTCCTTTACTGTTTAACAAATGATCCAAACAAAGTATGCTCAGTTCCCTATATTCTTATAAGTAAATTTACACCTTATAGAGCACCTTCACCTTTACCTGAACTCAGGCTCAGGTTCCTATGGGGTTTCGGGTTGAAAACTGGTTTGGTCTGGGGTTTTGGTTGTAGGCGGGAGATTACGACCGTAGGGATATAATCCGTAAAAGGTTTCAGATCAATGCCCTGGGTTTTCACCAGTCGCGTTTTTGTTTCAACTTTAAGCACTCTTTCTTTGAAGCTTACTCAACAGACACCACCTATTATTATATGTTTTCAAATCCCACAATATGCTGTAAACATACCTTCTTCTAACCTCTGTTTCCTCCTTTTTATATTATAACCATTTCTCAACTGATAAGTTGCTGCCATCCGTTGGATCTCTACTGTACCTGGATTTACCAAGTTTGAGGCTGCTGCTGCTTGCGTTTACTTTGGGTCATTTGCGATGTGTCAAAACCACTTGAGGCAGCAAACAAAAATCTTAACAAAAACAGAAAAAAAAAAAATAAAAACGAAGAAAGAGAGACACCAAGCGTGGCGCTTATCACATGCTCGACGAGACGCCGTCGCTGCCGGTGAGTCCAATTTAAACTCAATTTTCCCTTTCGGTTTCCCAGATACGGACGCAACCATCCATCCCATCCGATCAGCATATATACCCAACCATACCATCCCGGGAGCATTATCTCCGCTTGCGTGTGTGTCAAGGGTTGCGCTGATTACTTTATGGCCATGTGGAAATCGACAGGAAATTGGCCGCTGGCGTTAGCGTCAGAGTTTTTCCGATGAAAAACAATAACATAACGGCACAGTGGCCGCATTTTCTTTACGGCCGGACCCGTGGACCTCCGCCGTTTGGGAACTTTGAAAAAACCAGGCAGAGAGACCCAGTCGTCCGGTTGAACTCAAAACTCTCGAGTGGTACACGCGAAATCGTAAACGTGGCGCATGGTTGTAAACCATTCCGCCACAAATCGGGGAAAAATGGACAGGCCAATATAATGCAAATGGAAATGTGCTAGAGAGAGAGCGAGAGAGGGATATGTGAATTTTCCCAAAAAAAAATTCAAGTCATAAAACAGACAACACACTGCGCAAAAAAGGAAATAATAGAAGAGAAACTGTGGCCCGGCGCCCGGCGTTTTGGGTAAACGCCCCAGGTAACCAGCGATCCCTCCTCCTCCATCCCATGAATTCATCTGGACGAAATCCGTTCCCGTAGGGGGTTGAATTTCGGTTCAAACTGCTGTATTTTCCTAAGCCGAAATTAAATATAAAAGTCAACATGAAACCCAAGTGGGCTAAGTTGGTAATTAAACCAGGTTGTGACATACGGCCCTAACGACTTAACCAAGTTAATGGTTAAGCTTAGGATGGCCCAAAAACCCCTGAAACCCTTGGCCTTCGGTGGATGAAACTGGTTCCGGGGTGCCAGTATATGTTTATATATATTTTTTCGATGATTAAGTTGAATTTTCCAGTTTGTGCCTTGGCATTTGGGTTGAATCTATATATTGAGTAATTATCACCTCTCCAGTTAGCAAGAGAAAGGATCTAGAAAGATCTGAGCTCTGAGCAAGATGTGATAATTACTTGATCTACAGACCTACAGACTATGTGTTTATCTTTAAGGTTAATTTATGGGGTCTTGAGACTATGTTTTTACGATTTTATAGATCTATGCATACTCCCAGTAAATAAGAAAACGAATATATAATATTAATAAATATATATTAATATTATATATTGGTTTTATTTTTTACTGGGAGTATGCCTTGATGTTAATTGAAGCTTAATCGATGTTTGACAAAGGTCCATACAAAAATCGATATTTTAACGTAGTCAAAAAGGCGATAAACCGATATTCTTTTTAATATATCGGAAGAATGCCAAAGAAGAGCCTAACCTTGGCTTAAACTATCTTTAAACTGTCTTTTTTTCAACATTTCCCATTTCGATATATGAAACTTTATGATTTTTTCGCTATAATATTAATCGTTATA
>JAEIIG010013332.1:0-11458 GCA_018904695.1 Drosophila parvula
CGCCTTCTGTCGCCTTACCGACACTTCCGGTGCCACCATGTTTGGGTCTCCTCCTCCTCCTGCCTCCTCTTATCGTTGTGTCAGTGTCAGTTTTGTGTTTGCGGAGGAGGGAGCAAGTGGAGCATTTCAAGCGCATTTAATGCGCATAATGTCAAATGCAACAAAGCAACAGAACAGAAACAACAAAACCCCATCACAAAACCACTATGGGGCACGGGGCAGTGGCAGGGGCATCCACTCGGGTTTTGGTTTGGGCAAAGGGCAAGCAAAACACAACACATTTTTAAGCAAGCTTAACCACTCAAGTTGAAATAAATTCTTTCATCTGATTAGGACAACTTTGAGCCAAGTTGATATTCTGGCTAATTAGAAAAAAAAGGGTTGGCCACAAATTCTTTTAACGGGCTTTCCTCAATGGGGCATACAAATTAAGACAAGGACTTCGTTCTGAAGTTATTTTGTTGCAATAAAGCAGATTTACTTTATTGTTCTGGTAAAATGAGTGAAAAAACAAGGTGCTACAACCAAAACACCATTTAAATATTCTTTTTAAAAGCCTAATAATATATTTTCCTTTTGAAATATATTCCATGCAGCAATACTATATTTATTGTATTTAAGTTTACTTTTTTAAGAAGTCAAGCGCTTTAAAGGACCTACTCTTAAACCCTATTTGTTAGACTTTGAATTAATGATAATTCTGTTTAAATAACTTGTCTAATTAGGAGTTTTAGGTATATATAAAGCAACGTATTTCTTTTTCAATACTCTAAATATTATCTTTCCTATTAAACCAAAATATTAAGCACACTTAAGGCTTAGTATAAAAATCAGCACTCTTAACTTAAGCCTTATCCAAAACACCAATCACACTTAGGCGACTTCCCGCCCTTTAAAATGTGTAATATTCACTGGTGTCTTTAAAAAAAAACATCCTTCCTCTTCCCTTTTGACTCCTTCCGACAAAAAACTACTTTATTTTTATGTGGCCAGAGCCCCGAGCACTTGAAGCATTCCCTATCACTTTGAAGGAGACCAAAGTGCGCGGCGACCAAGCCCAAAAAAAGAAATACTTGCCCCCAAACTACTATATACTACTCGTATATGTAGTACCTACGGATAAACTTTTATTGATATAAAAAATTACCCACGTAGAGCAAACAAAACGGGAAGTACGGATGGGCACAAAGAGAATGGCTAAGGACAACAATTCCAGCGGAATCCGGATACGGATGCGGATGCGTTCGATTCTTGTATTCACTTTCGATGGCGCACACACACTTGAGTCGACGGCGGATGCGCGTGTGTGTGTGTGTGTGTGTGTAGTGGGACATACCTTTGGCATTTTCCGCGCTAAGGTGCGAGCAGAGTGGTGTTTATGATTTTATGTTTTGTTAGCAGATTTTTATTACAGCTTCGCTGTTGTTGTTGTTGTTGCTGCTGTTGTTGTTGCGACCAATGAGGCCCAAAGGAAAAGGAAGTGCGCGAGCGCGGCATTGGCCATAAATTCACGGTAAAACTTTTCGGCAGGGCTCCTTTCTGCTCCGCCGGTACGAAAATTCCGTATAAGTTACGGCTCACGGGTCAACTGGCTGGTCACACTCGCACAGTCCGTCAGCCTCATTAATTTATGCACTCGACGGGATCTGAGTGTGTGAGTGTGTCTGTGTGTAGACAGCCACAAATTCGCACGGAAATTTTATTGCCACTTATATCATTCGGTGTGAAATTAAATATTTACTTTTAGCCGGCGTAATTTATTATTTTTCGTGTTATTGATTTATGCGGTCGAAAAACTAAAGATGTCGAAACAAGCTGGAGGCAGAGCTGTGGGGTTATGTTCTCGCCAAGATTTACGGCAGCTCGTTAAACGGATTTGTTTTTTTGGTTTTTGTTTTTATCTCAGTTAAATACTAGTTAGAATTATGCACTTAATCCCTACGATTAAATATTTAATTTTCCCTTTTTTCCGGAGTCAGCTGATACAATTTTAATTAGCACTCCAGCGATTTCCGTTACAAAAAACTCGCTTAAGGAAAATGTCACCGAGGCGACACGACGCGGGACACGGCACGAACGTAGGAACTCACGCACGCACTCTCACTCACACACACGCACGCACAACAAACACACACACTTCATCGCTCTCACACTCTCACACTTTATTTTTATTTTTTTTTTTTTTTTTGTTTGGCTAGGAGCAAGGGGAAGGAAATGTCTAAAGAAAACTCTGGCTTCGGTGGAAAATCGAGAGCGTTCGAGGGAAATCACATGTTTCATGTGCAAAGTATAAAAACAAACTGAACGCCGAGCGGCAAGTGGCAAGCCGACAAGGCCGACCGACTAACATATTTTCCCAATTGTGTAACGGGAGAAACCCGATCTCCAACAGTAACAGTAACTGGTAAGGCCAGAGGATTTTCCGAAAGCTTAAAGCTTTTGAAGTTGGCCCGCTATGTTAAGTGGCCTAACAGTGGCCAAAACAATTGGGGCCATGTTAAGAACTTGGTCAAAATAATAACTAAAATGTAATTGTTATTATAAAGATTTGGTTTAAAGATTTTGTTTAAATATTGTTCTAAATGAAAGGGAATTTTTAAGCATAAATTACAATTTAATTTATATATTTTAATTCATCCAATTTACTTTTATTTTGTGGCTAATTTTTGTTTTTTAAGTTCCTCTTAAAAATGCCAACATAAATATTTAACCCTAACTGCATTGACGGGTTAAGACAGTCAGCTTTTCCGCTTGGCTCCCACATAATTCTCACTGGCTGGCTAAATACCAATAGAGTTAGATATAGTAGATATAGTAATAGACAGTCGTACAACCTCAAAGTGCAATTATCTCTAGTTTATGACTGCAACCTGTCTAACTGACTGCCGCAGCTTCAGTTCACTTTGATTTGTCGCCGAACTCAGTTGGAGATCCGAGTTTAGCCACAAATCACTTATGGAGCTGTAATTAACTTAACGCCACCCCCCAAATAACAACAGGTGGTTGGTAACCAGATTGAGCTAACGATTTAAACTAAATATTCAACCACCAAATTGTAAGCAACAAATTAAATCATAAATTCTTTGAATGTCAAGCTCGGAGGGAGTGTCAGAAACATCATGTTTTTAAGAAATACGAATTAAATAAAGTCTTTCGCTGACATTTATGGTTTTTGCAGTGATTTATTGGCTTCTGTTTTTATTTTCTTTTGAGAAAATATTTATTCTCATATATAACATATATATTTTATGTGTGCGATTTAATTAATTAACTAAAGTTTGGTTTATAACTTAATCAGGCTAAGATGCTGCAAAAATCATTAAGAGCTTTAAAAACCCTTAAATATGTGTTTAAAATTAAGCAACGAAATTTTTAATCACACTTTTGTACACCTTTTTAAGATGCTTTCTGTAATACTTCCCTATTTTTTTCTTATTTAGTATTTATAATATTTTCCCTCACTTATCCCAATCACTTGCCACAATCATCTGTAAGACACATAATTATTTATTTTCGCAGCCTATTTCTCTATTGAATCATACCCATCTTAGTGGTATTTGGTGGCAAAGAAAAAGCAGTAAAAAGAAAAAACAAATAGATACTTAGCCCTTAGCCCTTAGCTGAGCCAATAAATCAATTCAAACCGAAGTTGGCTCGGCATCCAAGACGTTTAAGGCTGGCCCAGGCATTCCTACGCTGAATTTCATTACGAATGCCAGGCACAGGGACACGCAGCTGGATGGCCACTCAAGCCAAGCAGTTTGCTGTTGGGACATAAGGACAACGGACCAACAGGAGGACAGGAGACAGGACAGGACAGCAGTCAAGTAGCTAGGAGCTGGGACACACACAACGCCAGCTGCCCCCCAAGTCAAGTCAAGTGGAAAGTGGGTCTGGGTCTGGGTTTGAATCTGGTGACAAGGGGGGGCAAAAGTGTGTTAACATACTAATATTCACTTTGCATCTTAATCGTTGTTGTCCTGGCCAAAAGGATGTTATTCTAGGCGAATGCCGAAGGGGGGAATGGATTGATGATGGCAATGCCAAGGATGGCGCCATGAATGCTGTGCTGTGTTGTGAGCCTGTCCTTACAGCTATTTCAATTGCTGCCTGTAGTTGATATCATCATCATTATGCGGTGAAATTGATGTTGTTTTCTGACATTAACGGAAGTAATTGCAGAGTAATTTGGACAGGTATGAATAAATTTGATGGCAAGGTTGTGATAATAAGGCTCCTTATGTAGAGAATAAATTGTATTTAAGGGGGGGAAAGTAAGGCATTATTAAAATAAAATATTCTCATAATTTATGACTAGTTTTTGTTTGATATTAATTAAGGAGAATAAATACTTAGTAAATATTTTTTAAATATCCTTTTAACATTTTCTTAGAGCGCCATCTGTTGCTCCTTCTAGGCATATAAAAATCTCCAAAAAAAGCTTCCTTTTTTTATGTAGAAATGGGAACAAATGCAATGAAAGCTATTAAACCATTAAGGCAGGATGTCTCTCACATTATCCTTTGCATTTAATTTACAGCTGGCAACGCTTACAAGCTCTCTTTATTTCCCTGCCTCGTTACAGCTTTCTCCCTGCCACTTTGTCGAGTGTCACCTACTCTCTCTCTCTCTCTTTCTCTCTCTCCCCTGGGTATTGTCATCTCTGTCTGTTGAGCTTGAACTGCGAATAACAAGGTGAAAGCATAAGCAGCACGAACACGTGGTTGAGGCGGTTATAAGAGAGCCCCCTAGGCGGAAAGAGAAAAACTAAACCGAAGAGCGGAAAAGCGGAAATAAGAAAACCGAGTTAGGGGGAGAAGAGAGTTGGAAAATCCCAAAGGGGGAAAAACATGTGCGCCCGAACGGTCCCTGTCAGGCGTAGCCATTAAGCGCATTTGCCTGTTTCGCCGCAAATCGCATTCGGTGACATTTCACATGGCATTTCCCTGGCATTTTCCGGAGACCATGGCATGGCCTCTGTTGACCTCCGTTGGCCTTCTGCCTTCTGCTGCTGCATTTGCAGCTGCTTTCTCGCCTAATTGGCAATTTCTGTGAAAGCAAGTTGTCGTGGCCGTTAATGTTGCTCGCCTTCTATTTTTTCTATTTTTTTTTCCGCTGGACTTCCTGTTGATTTCAGATTAATTAATTTAGAGCACGCAAGGTCTAAAGGTGCAGAATTAAGTTAAAAATCAAGCTAATGCTTAAATTTCACATTGTTGGAACTTGTTGCTCCAACTCCTGGCTGTTGTTGTTGTTGCTGGGTGCGCCCATTAAGGTGCATTAATTTCGTAATGAAACCTTATGACGCAAGGCACCACGGCGTATACGTAATGCGCGCAATGACGCCCGCCTGGAAGTATGCTGCAAAACACTTTAAGCCTTTTGAACAGCATTGCGTCTGAATGGGTTTATCCTTGTGGTTATGAATAGCGGCGATGGGGTCGTGAGTGTGCTTGGAAAATGTTATTAAACGCAACGAGCTCTCGATTTATCGGGATTTTGCTCGCTGCAAACTACATAGTTTTGGCCAAGTTCATAAATTCCCAGACATATGCATTGCGGAACGTAATAAATTATGCATATTTGTCGCACAATTTGTACTTGTTAAGTAGGAGAGCGTGCTCTACTATGTACTATCTTTAAAAGCATGAATATTTTAGCTTTTTTACTCTCTTTTGGGAGGAGAAGACTTGACTCTAAGTTCTAAGATAAAATTAACAGAGCACACTGTCATAATTCATAATTTAGCAAAAGGCTGTAAATTTCAGTAGAAGCCATGGTATGGCCATGCGTAGCGACTAGAAGATACCTTTTAAGAAGCTTTTTGCTAAGGTGCTGGATAATTTATATGCTCAAAAGAGTATATATCAATTATTTGTTTAAATTGAAATATAAAATGCATATATAAAACCTTTTTTCCTGTTTGTAGTAGAGTTTTCAAGCAGGAAAGCCTACCAACTCGCAAATTTAAACTTAGTTAACAGTTTAAAAAAGATTATGTTAACAATCTCTGATTAAATACCACCTATATATATATATATATATATATATATATATGTGGTTATGGGGTCACACAACGAATTAAAATTTTTAAATACACTTACAATTATTATAAAGCTCCATTTTCTACCACCATAAATCTATAGACCTGATTTATGTGGTAATTAAAACAATATTTGCATAAAAACATTAAAAATGTTAGGGATACTTATTTCTCGACACGATATTTATTTTCAGAATACATTTATGAAGCATTCTGAGAAAGATTGCTAAACTAGACAAGCATAGACACATAACAGCATTTGTCTAGAGATATCTTCCACATATCTCTGCTGTCAGAAAATAAAAAAAATAAAATGCCAAGGGGGCACTTTCGTTAGAACAATGAAGAGTCCTCCGGCGGAGAAGATTAAACCGCACAGCGAAAGGGAGGCCAGCTGCTCTAATTGCTAACGAATCGTTACGCGTTAAATGGACATAGATACGAGTGTTACAACCATCGAGATTGACATAGAACATGCCGGAATTGTACGGGGTATCTAGCTCCTGTGGCGCGTCGGCGACCGCACTCACGTAAAACACAATTAGGAGGCACGCACATGGCGGGCCAAACACATTTTGCTTTGTTTCAGTTGGCAGCATGGCATAAACATAACATAAACAATGCGAAAACATTAAACATAACGCAGGACGCATGGCTGGCATAACGAAATGCACGGCACATAGATAAAACACATACATATACATATACCTGACGAGGGAAACAAGGACCCAAGGGGGCGGTTCGTCCTTCCATCGTGATGATTTGCGGCATTTTTTTATGATTGCTTTATGAGTATGTGCGAAGGGCAAAAATGAAACGATCCGTAGGCAAAAGGCAAATACCACTTCGGAATGCGAGTAGAAGTCATTTGTGGAATTCACGCAATTTCTATAAGGAATTTGTGGGCGTAGAAGAAACAAAGCAAAGGTGTTGCTCTCCCAGATAAGACATAATTGATAGCGTGTGTGTGTTCGTCAAGGAGCCACTTCTTGCCATCAGCCAAGTTTTCACACGATAAAGCCCAATTTCCCCACATCATATTTTGTATACGTACCCGCAGTCAAAGGAGCATAACTTACATTAATTTAGACACATTTCTTTCACTCACCTGCAAGAAAAGAAACAGAAAAAAGGCATATGAGACACACAGTAAATGCTTACAAAGTGCAGAGAGAGAAAATAGGGAAGTATAATATAATCGCATATGAATGATTCTTATAAAATATTTATATAAAAGTTTTTAGTGGATTTTCTTAAAGCTTACCTTAAGTTTATCAGCTTATATTCTTATATTTAAAGAGCCCTATAGATTATTTACTATTTTGTTAGTTTCAAAGGAAAAGCTTACTTCTCTTTACCCTTTTTTTACTGTGCATAAAAACTGTGCAGTGGGTGTGACCAGAAACTAAAGCTCATAATGCTCTTCAATGGTCCTTGATATATGGAGCTGGTGCTGGTAGTAGTAGCTGTGCCGTTTCTGTCTCGACTTTTATGGGCCATTGTTAAAGGAATCCTTTTTTATTCCTTTTTGAAGAGGTAAAGCTTTGGGTGCTTATGGCAATAAAATGGCTTAAGCAATAGAGCGATAGAAACTGGACCAGGCAGGAGTCGTTAAACACTATCTATAGCTGCTGCCCGGCGATAATCATTCATTTCAATTACGCGCTCGTCTCACACATTCCATGGAGGGGAATCCATTGCAGGGCCCGGGCTTAATTAATGGCTATAAATGCCAGGAGCTGACAAGCCAATTACCAGGATGGCTTGCACCCACCACGGCTCGGTGTAATCACCAATCAGAGAGGTGTCGATCTACACAAACACACACACACAGCGAAAAGAAAAAGCCGCACCGAGCATAATTGAGTTATTTAGGCTAATTGGCCCACACAGGGAAACGATGACGTAAATTGGCTGCTGAACTGCAAGCCCAAAAGCCGCAGAAGTTTGCACAGCGACGGGGCCAACTCCCCTTCAGAATTGTTGACATGGCACACTTCCTTCGCCACAAGGGGAAGGCGGTATCCATCCATCCACACAATTCATATTTCATTCAAAAATTTTCCTGCCAAATTTCCGGCTGCCGGCTACGTGCCACATCCAACATCCTCAACTAAATTGAATTACAAGTATGAAGGCCGTCAAATTAAACAATTGTTGCATTCGCTGGCGGCTCAGTATCCATGAATTATTTATAAAAGAAAAAAAGATTGGATAAAGCAATAAAAGTGCCCAAGACTCAACCTCGTTATCAGCATTTTCATTAATTTAGACTTAGCGCCCCATAATACAGCACACTGTCAAGCTCTTAGCTTATGTATTCCCTCAGTCTCAATATGGCCCAAACCATACCAATATCTAAATCCCATTACGGCCGCTGTTTCGTGGGAGGTTGGCCGGGTGAGGGCCAAAGTGAGAGCAATAATCACAGACAGACAAAACTGGATAACAGGATAATAAAAGTCAAAGTGCTAAAACTAAATTAAACTGCCCTCGAGGTCCGCCTCTTTCACGCATAAGCGATTTGTGCGTGGGTGTCAAAGTTGATTTAAGATTGCTACCCAGATATTCAACGGCAAAATTTAATGGCAGCGGCACATGCTGCGTATACGCAATATACAAGAAGCTATTCAAATTTAATTTGCCTATATCAACGAAAATTTATGGCAAACAATTATGCATAAAGTGCTGTGTGTTTAGACGAAATGTGCAAATATGGCAAAATGGGAACATCGGGATTTAATGAGCACAAATCTGTGATAATATTAAAATAATATGCTTAAAAATTAAGCGGCACTTAACGAGTTTGAAAACATAAACCTATAATATAACCATAAATTATATTCTTTTATCTGTTTTTATTGTTAAAAATTGTTTCGAAATATGATCGATGGCAATTTTAAACCAATTTCATAATCCTCCAAGTTTTAAACACACAAATAAATAAAATTATTTCGCATCTCTTGAAAAATGTTTTCAATCAACAGATTTCTTCACATGAAATCAATGTCTACAATCAATCGATTTTCTTGTCGACCTTGATAGATTAGCCTTAATCAGATGGGGCTTATAACGCTACGTCATGTGTCACGCATTCCCACAGAAAACGCAAAGAAATATTCTCCTTTGTCAGGACGTTTGCTCGGATAAAAGCAAATATTTATGTAGATTTTTTTTTCTGCACGCAATCAGCTTAAGAATACAAAAAAACAACACAAAAAAACGCATAAATTCGCCGGAAGGCAGGTCGAAAACAACAAAAACAACTGAAGACCTAACCACATGTCCCAAATTACAAGGAACCTCAGGTACACTGTTAGAAAAATCTTACCGATTTCAATTTAATGTTGTTTTTAAACAATTTAATAAACCTATTCCAATATTTATGTTAGCGATTTGTATATTAGCAACCCTTACCAGCATGAATTGGGAATGACAATTTCGTAACAGTTCTGAACGATATAACCGATGAAAATATCGATATATTTGTATTTGATTAACAATTGATTATGCTATAATTTGAAATTTAATTATACACTAATGAATCTCTATCCTTTATGAATCTCTTAGCTAATTATATTTTTTTGGACATCATTCTGTAAACGATTTTAAGTAAAATGCTTATGCATATTTTATCTTAAAAGTATATATCTATATGGTATCGATTAATTCGATATTTTTCCACTGTAAGCGGTATCTTAAATATTTGTATTTGTATTTAAAACACTCTATAATTTAGCTCATAAATAATGCATTCCAATTAAGTTGGAACGCTTTTATCGATCAAGATATCTACATTTTATGCAATTATCGATATATTATAATATGACTAGCAATTTTTTTAAATGTTTATCTTGATTTATGTCTCAACTAACTTTCAATATTGTTAATTTTGCCTTATATTATTTTATATCAATATTATATCTATAAATTCGTTGTTTTTAGCCTGTAAACGATATTTTGAATATGTTTATTGGTATTTTAAACACCCACATAAGTCATTCCAATTAAGTGTCAACGGTATTATCGATAAACAAATATCTAAATTTTCTTCGATTGACGATAAATTATTTATTTTATTATATGCCCCAACTAACTTATCAATATATCAACCTAAAACCTTATGAACAATTTTTTTTTAATTCAGTATTTCTTGGCTACAAACGACATTCGGAATATGCTAATAAGTATTTTGAACACTCAATTATTTATCTCAGTGGTGAGCTGTGGCCCGCATGGAATCCAAATTGGATCCGTTGACACTCACCTCTCATCCAGACGCATACTGCTCCGACTGATGTCACTCCACACTGACATGGAACGTGGCCGCTGGAAGATGGACTTGGAGAAGCGCCGCACCGCCGTCGATGGCGGCGTCGGCAGCTGCTGCGGGGGATACCCGGCCAGATCGGGTAGCTCCTCGGTGAAGTTGACATTGCGCGGCAGGCGATGGTTAAGGGGTGGCGATGCCCCCGAGGGCATCGAGTAGCTGCAGGTTTGGTTATCGTCCGACATGCCCAGCGCGGTGTAGCTCACTTGAAGGTTGTGGCTCATGTCCTTGGACAGGGGCTCGGGGTGGGGGATATGTGTGCGATTCAGACCACGTTACTCGCTCGGCCCGGGCCTACATCATTTTGGCGGTTTTTCACTTTCACAGTTCACTAGACACTATTGGCGATTATTGCCGAAAGATTCATCTGCGCCGAACACAAGCCGCTGACTGAGTGTTTGCGAAATTTTGCTTATTGTCTGCCATCGGCCGTCGGCTGCATGCCGTCTGCTGTGTGTTTTTTTGTGTATATAATGGCTGTTCACGACATATCGGACACTTCATTAAGCACAATCAGGCCAAACAATTGACTGTCTTTCCCTCTGACTGGCTGGCTGTGTCCCTTTCTCGTCTCTCAGCCGCATGGCTGCATGGGGAAACTATATAAGTGACAATGATAAATGGTTGACCTACGACGCCTAACCTCTCTCACACTGGCGCTGCCCGGCTGCTGCTTAATTGACTGCAGCAGACAGGCAGCACGCAAAAATTTGCAAAGTTTAGAGTTCAAGTGGCAAGATGATCAATCAGAATGCCATTCGATCAGTCAAATTGTTTTACTATATCCCCCCTGGGAAGTTGTCGAACTTTTAAGGGAAGTTTTAAAATAATTTGAATTGAATTTTGTAGAAGCAGGATGGGAAATAATATTATAATATAATTATTATAAATATTATTATTATAACTATATATATTGTAATATAAAATCTATTTTTAATTCAATATATGTCAACTTAAGAATGATTCGATTGGAATATTGAGAAATAATTCTATCAGTAACAATCATTTTAATAAGTTTACTTTGACAAGGTGAAATATAATTTAAAAAATACTAAAAAAGTCCCAAGTTCCATTAGGAAAATTTT
>JAEIIG010013340.1:0-10795 GCA_018904695.1 Drosophila parvula
TAGTATTATTTATTATTAATTAAGAGCAAAAATCCCATACAATTTTGTTAAATTAATATAGTGTTATATTGGCACATGGTTTGCATAAAACAAAAAAGGTTAAAAGAAATTAATACATATCAATAGGGCTTAAGATTAATAAATAACTCTCTTAGATATCTAGAAATAGTTCTCTAAAATAATATTATATTATTATTATATTTTATATATATCCCTGAAACTGGAGCTATCCCATTCGATTCGCACGAATGCCGATGGACACTGAATTGCCGCATTGGAGTTGGATCGATGGATTTGCTGGATCGAGGCGGCTGTAAACCAATTGGGTCCGGCGCAGAGCGGTCACCGCGCTGCAGCTGTATGAGTGCTTGGCCAAGTGTTAATTGTTCTTAGCCATTATTAATTGATTGAATTAATGAATGAATGTATGGGTGGCGGCAGAGCGAGGCGCAATACCGAAACGAAATCGAATCGAATGTTGCCGCAGATGATGAAATGTCGGGCGATGGTAAACAATGATTACGATGATACCGCGATGATACAAGGCAGTGAACTTGAGGAGGTTATTAAAAAAAAAAACAGAAAAAAAAACTATTCAAGTACGGTAGCCCGGGGCGCTAAGGCAAATACCCGTATATCCATCCCAGTCTGACCCACATGGGTGTCGCTGGATCGCCCAGATAAATGCCATGCCACGCATATCCCTGACGCGCTTTTTGTCGCTTTCGCGGCAATAGATTTACGGTTCATGTAGCTTCATAAAGTGATTTGCAATTTGCTAAAGCCAAACACAAGCACAAACAATGAAACACGCCCCAAAGAAGACGAAAAAAAGCCTACCGATTCTAAAGTATTCTTATCGCCGAAAGAGCCTGTAGATTTCACAGAGCTCGCAGATCTCACAGAACTCTGTCTGGCTTAGTCAGACATCTCAGTGAACGACCAGAAAAAAAGAACATGGAACTTGGGTAGTTAATAGAGAGAGTTAGAGTCAGGGATGTCAAAAAATATGAGTATATCGATACTGGAACTATATTTGACGGGAAAATCGATATATAAATCGATAATACTGGTGATATATGTCCAATAAATCGATATTCTGTTAGATATATAACAGCATATTGTGGGAAAATTGTATTGGAAAAAGAAACAAATAAATTTAATAATATATTTTGGATATTTTTCAATAATATCGATATTTTAACGTTAGATTAATGTTCGATGAGTGCGAACCTTTTAATGATATTTTAACAATGCGATAGATGTGCAATAAATCGATATTCGCTGATATAAGTTCAAGGAATATAATCCGAAAAAGAAAGATATAAATAGAATCATATATTTCTGATATTTTTCGATAATAATATCTATATTTTAATGTTGAGTTCGATATATTTCGTTCAGATATTTTTCGATAATATGTATATTTTAATGTTAAATGCGATATTTCCTTTTTTATAGAGAAAATATTAAATACCAATATTAGGTACTGCGTGTTTCGATTATAGACAAGACAATAGAAATAAAATATTTGTTTCTTTGAATATTTTCCGGATCACAGCCAAAACATCTTCCAGACTTCTGGCAGGCTGGAAAAACTAGTTTACATTCCGCACACATTCCATCGGGCGGAGATTTAAATAATTCTTCCATAAACCGAGTTCCAGTTGAAGTTGAGTTCGTCTGTCTATCTTATCTTGGCCAGCGGGTTTATCTTTCGCGTTAGTCAGCCCACCTGCCACAAGGGGCTGAGAAGAGTTAAGTATCTTGTGATGACTGGTGAGGATTTTGTCTTTGTTATTTTTTTTGGGGGTTTTTCTTGTCATTGCCATTAGTCCCGGACTCGGTGGTGGGGGAGGAGGAGCAGGAGGAGGTTATGCAATTTCATACAGATTTGATTAATGGGCTGCGATTCGGAATATATAATAGAATCTTGTATAGAGTATCGTATATGGCCGTAGGTATTTTGCACGTGTCGCGCCTCCAATTAGCGCCCCCCCATCGTACGTAGTTACAGCTATCATGTGGTGTCTACGTTATAATTGCATAACCCATTATGGGGCTGGGGGAGCTTGCGAGAAGTAGAGATCACCCTCCCCCCTCCCCACAATACATGCATGCATCCGGGTGACGCATTGA
Source organism: Drosophila parvula (assembly GCA_018904695.1). Lineage (NCBI taxonomy): Eukaryota > Metazoa > Arthropoda > Insecta > Diptera > Drosophilidae > Drosophila > Drosophila parvula. The sequence goes on from JAEIIG010013340.1 coordinate 2,140, forward strand.
GGAGGCCAAATGAATCAGTCCGCTCTATATGCTTGTGTGTGTATCTATATAGAGTATATATATATGTATATACGCACCCGATCTTAACAAAGTCAGCTTGGGGCAGATCAGTGCAGATTGGGTCTTGGGTGTTTAATTGAAATGTGGTTGTGGTGTGGGCGGAGAGTCGCATGAATCGGCGCTGACTATTAAATAAATTGACAATTAAACGAGGGACACCACTAACGGAACGTTCCTTCCTACCCATTTCCCTTAACGATCCGTGGTTCGTAAAATATCTACACACACGAGATACACACAAGATTGATAAACAGCGGAATGACGTCGAGAAGTTTAAGGCAGGCCTGCATTCTCATATCATTCCATTAGGATCAATTACGCAGTACACTCTTCAGAGCTCTTAAGTAACAGAAAAGATCGATTTTCCTCTGTACCTTCTTTGAATGATAAATATATCTTAAGTCAAAGCCATGTTCTTATTATTTCCACTGCGAAAAAGTCAATATATTAAATAATGATTGCTTTCGAACACAATATGGGTTATTAGATGACCTTGAAATTGAGTTTAACGAACCTCATATCGCTCCATAGCTCATTAAAGCTTATTTACACAACAGAATAGGTAAGTATCTCTAGACTTTCAGCTTAAACAGCAACCAGAAATGAACCCAAAAAACCCGAAAACCCATAAGGCAACAGCAAAACGTTCTATAGACCGAATTTCAAACAGATTCTGGCTAACGAAGAAGGCCAAAACATTGCGGATATGCTTAGAGATTCGCAATTTGTTGTATGTATTTGGATGGGGCCCCGCATATGTTTATCCATGATTCGTCTTGTGACGTCAGGCTAAGATGACGAAAAGCAACAGCCAAAAGCCGAATAACGAAAACCGATCCGAAATTGAGACAACAATAAACGACAACGTCGTTCGTTTAAGCAAACAAATAAATAATTAATAAATTAAAAATGAAACGATAAAAAAAATTGCTTGATGGCTCGTCTGGCTTTTGTTTTTTTCGCTCAATTGCCATGGGATATGGTTATAAGGCATATATATATATATATATCTATATATATATATGGGGAGGTAGGTATATGGGATGTGTATCGGCGAAGCATGGGGCTTTTGTTTTGTTTGCCGATCTGTTTGTTTGTTGTTTTGCATTAAACAATTGACGCACTCCCCTGGCAGTGACACACAAAATGTGATGGGAGTTGCAGCGCTCCGATTTCTGACTTCTATTATCTTCATATCATATATTCCCATATTACGTAGCCGCACGGGTGGCTTATGGCACAATCTGACTAAGCGTAATCTTAATCTTATACCGTGTCCTGTTACTTGCACGTTGTTTTCTCTAATATTCCTCGGGTCCTTTAGTTTGGCTTGCATATTCTGCCTGGCTTTGGTTTTTTTTGGGCTCTTATCTAAAAATGTATTCGTTACTCATTATTCTGCAGGTTCTTTTACCCATCAAATAGTCTTTATTTCAGTTTATGTTTAATATTTCATATATTTTTTTTAAATAAATAAATAAATTTGGATTTCCATATTCCTGTCCCATTTTCAGCATTTTGTCTTTCCATACTTTTAGTATATGCCATGTTTCTTATCACGTATTCCTTATTCCGTGATTATTCTTCTGGATTTCGAATCCCGCGTTGCTTATCCCGTGTTTCTTATCCCAAGTTCCTTATCCCAAGTTCCTTAGCAAGTGTTTCATAACTCACTTTCCGCATCCCACGTTCCAAATCTGTTCCTTTTTTTGCATTCCACAATGTTCCACATCCCAAGTTCCCACTATTCGTTTCCTTTTAAATATTTTGTTATATGGAATGTGAATTCCTATTACGGATCCAGTATTATTTCATTATTAAAACGTACTTTATATACACAACATACAATTTCAGATACTATATCCTTATTCCACATATCCCACTTCCCTTATTCCACCATTCCACATATATTTACATTTCATTTATCCCATATTCCGCATATCCCTCGATTTATCAATGGCGTTGCGCCAATTGTTGTTTCGTCTCTTCCATTAACGGCAATTATCGGCAATTATTGAATTAAGATGTGCTAAAAAAATATGTATAAAAAAAAATTGGCATGACGAGGGGGTAGGGGACGGGGAAGTGGCGATATCGGTGCCGTTAAATCCAATTTTCTATATACATACATACATACAGACTCACATCGCATACTGACCGACACAGGAGCACTCCACAAAAGTGGGCGTGGCGTCGGCATCCGATAATTTCTAATGAAAGTTGAAAAGCGCCGCTTGAAGCGATTGGCTGGCGTGTGAATCCCACCGATGATCGAGCCGCAACCCGCGACGAACACGTTCGAAGCCGCATCGGACGCGGGGGCGCACTTCTCGGCGATGCTGCGCCGTCGACTGAGCTACAGTGGAGCTAATTTTATTGATTTAACTCCACTATGAAGCTCCCTCCCTGATTAGTTAAATTGTTAGTGGAAAATAACCAGGGCTTATGATTTAACATAATGTGAAGTTTTGTATCGAAATAAACAGGTTCATTGGCATTCACATGTATGTTTTTATTTTTTTATAGCAATTTGTAAACAATTGGCACTGAAAAGTATCAAATGATCATTTCAAGCCAATGTCTGTAAGTCATTCTGTAAATAACCCAAAAGCTTGCCTTAAGTGATAACTTTATAATCATAAATCCTTGTATGCTAAAATTTATTATTTACATATGCTCAAAACAAGTATTGTTTTTTAAACTTAAGAACTTAATTTAATTTAATAATATTTGAAAATGGATGAAACATTTACGAATATAACAAGTTGCAAGAGTCAAAGTTTTATTTCATTTAATCTGGGGAATTTCTTTATTGATTTATTATGTTAAAATCTCAGCCCATACTAATAATGCATTATTATTTGCTTGAAGAAACATGTTAAACCGAATTTAAATACTCAAATACTTTCCTTTCTTAATATTTGCCCAAGTAATTTGTGTAAGTTTACGAATTCTCAGGCAAATATTGCTCATTTTGTACTCATTTGGTCCCACCGTGCGATGCTGCGCTGCTCACACACACATACATCGCTCCAAGCTGGGCAGAAGAAACAGCCAAAAGCAAACAACCGAAAAAAAAAGCTCGTGATCCGTGCGCGCGCGCTCTCTTTTCCGCCGCTCTTCTGCTGTCAGCTCCGCTGCCGGCGCCGCCAGCGACTGCGACGCCGACGGCATGCAAACAGGATCTGAGCGTATATTACGTAGCGGTCGGCTTTAAGCCAACATCATTCCCAAAGCGAACGGCCAGCGATCAACGTTTAGCCAGCGCCAGCGCCAGCAGCCCCTACAAACAGCGCCAAAACGCCAAAAACAACAACAAGCACGGCCTGAGAGCGATAACGAGCAGCTGATTTTTTTTATTATCTCGCATCGCATCTTCACAACAACAACAACAACAATAGCAGCAACGGCAACGGCGACTGCAGCAACGAACTGTGACTCTCCCCCGCAGCAGCAGCAGCAGCAGCAACAACACCAAAGTGAAGTGAACTCTGCTCTCGCGCGACTTCGGCTCTCGCAACTCCTCGGCAAGCGCTTCGGCCGCGACTTCGGCTTCGGCTCAGTCACTTCGGCAGCGACTTCGGCGACCTCGGGTCGCATCGTAAATTACTTGCAAAGTTAATTTTAGTCTCGGCTTTTAATACCGTTTTAGTGCGTTTTCGAGTTGGTCGTGCTTTTTCCTCTCTGAAAACTGAAAAACTCGAAACAAACAACAAAATTTCCAAAGAAACTGAAAAATCCGCTAAAACCGATAACCGTACAAGAAAGTTGCAAAAAGATAACGGCAACGGCGAGAGAGTCCCTACATATTAATGTGACTGTTTTTCTTTGGTGACATATCCTGGTCTCCATATTATTATTTTTTTTTCCCCGTCGTCTTCCAAAAATTCTGTTTTCCAACGGAAATGTAAATCATTCGCCCCCGCCGTGAATTTGACCCGTGCTTCCTGCTTTTATTGAAAACAAATCAAGAACTGTTTCCCTTTTTTTTTTTTTGCTGCTCCTCAAAAAAGACAATTACATTACGTTAAATTGTCGAAATAAAAAAAAAAAAAACCAACAACAATAAACAAGGCGTACATGTATAATATCATAATTTACGAAATATAAAAAAAACGCGCTCACACAAACACAGAAAAGCATTTAAAGACGGAAGTGGATTTTTTTCGCTAAGCGGCAAAGCGGCGCATCCTGTTTTGGGCTTTCCCACAAACGCTCTCACACGCACACACAAACACACACACACTTCGGATTTGTGTGTGGCTCACGCTCACCTATAGCAGCTTTAACGGTAAGTTTTTAAGGCGGCCGCCTAACTATTATTACGGTTAAATATGTAACGGATCACGAGGATAACTCGAACAGTGGGGGGAAAGGTTCCTAAAATTCCCTTTAAAAATTATAGCCGTTAAATATTTTAAGGAAGAGTTTTGTATTTCAAAAGTTTGCATCAAAAACTAGCTGTAGTTCTCCTAAAAAAGTTCATGAAAATTGTTAGCAACCTTAGAACTCTTAAATACTTTTTCTACACATTAGAAAATAATTAAAAGTCTAAGGATACCTATCCAAATGTTAAGAAACCCTTAAATATAGGAAAGATAGGAACAAGGACCACACATCAAATATTTAAAGAATAAATATATAGAAAAATACACACTTATAAGTCTAATAATAAATTAAAGACTTAAGTATAAATGCAAAAATATTTCTGAGAAACCTTTTCTTTTTTTCTTACCGGCAAAGGCTAATAATAATAAAATGTTAAGCAATTAAAGTATTGATCTTTTAACGACACAGCTGTCACAAGCACCATTAATTAATCTTGTAAACAGTTTGAGTCAACTCAAATTAAGGTAAAAAAAAAACAACAGAAACAAGAGAAACAACAATTCGGTGGCAACTCCTAATCATGAGAATAATTTTTGCAAACTTTCAACTCGAAACCAAAACGAACTGGCGCAACTAAAGGCAAAAAATAAAAAATAAACAAATTGCATAAACTTTTGCGGCGGCCTAGTGGGACCCCAAGATTTGTGTAGGCAACAAAACAAAATAACAAAAAAAAATATAACAACAAAACTCAAAAATAGGAAAACAAAAAAAAGGAAAACGCAAAACAAAAGTGCAAGTTTTCTTCGGAAATTCTAACGAAAGATAAATAGGCGTGGAAAATAAGGGGTTTTTCCCCTGCTGAAAAATATACAGATTCAGAGATCAGCTGTTTTTACAAATAGATAAATATATATTCACAAACACTAATTCAAGGCTATATGTACCTTAACTATTATATTAAAAACTTCAATCTAAGGGCCACCTTTTAAGCCCGTTTTATTTCAATTACCAAAGAGCTAGAGAGCAAACATTTTATAAAGAGGGCACTGTTTTCCTTTCCCTGGATTAAATGCAGTATGTAACACACCTAAAGTGGGTTAAATATTATTCAGATATTTAGTTTTGTTGCCCTAACTTTGCACTATTTATGTCACAAAAGTCAGGTGGGTGGTCGGTCCTACGCCCGAAACGGGCACACTCAAATACACACACACAACAAACACACATCCAGGCTTAAATATGGCCATGTGACTGTATCTGATGGATACACGTAAAAAGGTATACAAATTTGGGATTTCGCACTGGCATTTTGGCATGTGCAGTGCGGAGACACGGGCGTTATTTAAGCGATCGCCGCGCATGCGCAGCTTGTCAATCGAGATACGGCTCTAAGGGGGGGCTTATAATAAAGGCAGCTCACATCTGGCGCCCCCGGATCAGCATAGAAAACTTTCACTGGCTATCTGGTTATCTGGCCATATCTGGCTATATCTGGGGGATCCATGACAGAGCCATAGACCGGCGGCAATTCGAGTTTTTCGCGTTGAAGATGCGTTGTTGCAGGCGGAAATCCGCACACAAATTGCCCACTTCCAATTGCGATTTGCATAAATGTTACGATAACAAATCACCTAGAAGTAGTAGCCGTAGCAGCAGCAGAAATCGAAATAGAAATAGCAATAGCAATTGCATTTACAGCAACTGCCGCCGACAAACAGAAATACTAATACTAAGTTCTAATTAAAAGTGCTTGCTGCGGGGCAACAAAAAACTAATTAACATTTTTCCAGCGCAGAGTGAGCTAACAGAAAATAATAAAAAAAAAAAAAACAAAACGGAGAAAAAAAAGTTAAGTAAATAAAGGTGAGAAAATCAATTCATGACGACAGCGTCAAGTCAAGTGCCCACTTGAGTGGAAAATCAATGCACTTCCGCAAAAAACTTCAGCAAACACAGGCAAACATACAGATGCCGAGAGATACATCCGCAGATTCAGATACAGACAGGCTCTCCACATTTCTACAATTTTTTTGTTTCATTATGAAATATGGCTGAAAAAGTCGCACACTACTTAGTTGTTGAAAATGTTTTTAACGGTAAGAACGGGTATTAGAACACGATTATATTAGCACAGCTTTATTTAATTAAGTATTGAGTAAGCCCCTTCTACCTTCTGCCAGATTATCTAACCCAAAAAAATATTATATATATATATATATATATACGAGCAATTATCTCAACGCTTTGCGGCCAATTAAAATGTGTTGCTCAATTAAACTATAAACTAAACAATTATATAAACTGAATATATTCACAGTTGGCTTCAATGAGAATTCTATGCACAATTTTTACAACATTATTTCGTGGCAAACACAAAATAAGAAATTATTCAACAGGCTGAATCGCTTAATTATGATGGCCCAGCCACAAATCGTGAAAGAGACAGTCAATAAATTGATCACTGATCAGTAAGATGGCCATAAATTCAGGCGATATCGAGACAGGGTAGAAACCATTAAAAATAGATGAAAACGAATGCCCGAATTATGGGCTCAAAACTGTTCTAGATCTTACGACTAGACGTGTTCATTAATCAATCAGAAATATAGCCGAGAAGGCGATAAAAAAAAGAGTCCGAACTTAAAATTATGGACTCGACTCTCTGGTCAGAACAACAACAAAAACAACGGAATTTATTAATGGGAATACGTATAAAGATATAGATATAGATTGTATGTACATATCAGCAGTTTACCTTTTGTTTTCCTTTTTTTTCTCTTTATTTTTGGGTGCGCCCTTACAGGTGAAAAACTTTCGCCTGTCACAACGACTACAACTGTATTGTCTCTCTGATATTATTTTATATTTTATTCTATTTTCATTTTTGTTGTTGTCTCTTAAAAATATTCATTTTGGAAAGGCTGTTGACGTTGTAAAAACAATGCGAACAACTGAAATGCTGATAATAATTTAGCTATCCGTCCGTCTGGCATATAGCTACTATATATATCTGTTGTTGATATCGTTTTGCGATCGTTTACACAACAATTTGTACGCTACGCTTCTACCATAAATGACGGCTGGCGGCGGGCAAAGACAACATCTTGACTTTATTACTCATCCGCACCGTGCGCCCCGTGTGCACATGTGCCAAGTGCAGATGATATACATTACGTCGTCTCCTCCTTGGGACGGCCAGTGCCAAATAGAGCCGCAAATATTTATATCTCTCCTTCCCCGGAACATGCTAATACACTGGCCAAATACTCCTAGTGCGTATGTACATACATATTTCAGACTGGCAAATTAGCAGGCAGCAAACCAGCAGCTGCGCCGGCTGGCAAAATGGCAACGAATTGGAGCGTCTGTCTTTCTCTGACTGGCTGGTATCATATTATCGCTTCATTAAAGTTGGCAACACAAACAGCCTCGCCCAAAAAAAAAAATCGATCATCATCATCATCAGCGCGATCGGAAATCACTCAATTTGAATTGGAACATCAGCGTGTCAGTCAGTCGAGTCAGTCAGTTGTCGCCACCAATTTGCATTTCGCAGAAGAGCCCAGAGCCAGTAAGTTTAGGAAAAGCCACAAGCTACTACAAGTAATAAGTGGATAAAATAGGTGTAGCCAAAGTAAATACCACAAATCGTTTTATAATCGTGCTCTGAATATAGAATTCTCTGGAAGCCCTGCCTATGAGCGTCTTAGTTGATTTTCCCAGAATTTCGTTAGACTGATTAGCCACCTTTTGCTATCCACCGACTCTGCCTAGCTGAGTAATTTCTACAATTTTTGCTGTACAATTGATGGTTGAATCAAATATTTATTTAATGACTTATACCCATTCACTCTTCTAAATAATAAGATAAGGGAATTAATCACAAGGCCAAAAAGGTTTAACATCTTTTCCACCTTGTTGCCTGTTTTCGTTTTTCTTAATTGAATAAATCTATTTAATATATAAATTATATTGCAAAAATGTATTTAATAGAAAAGTTATAGATGGTTTGTTATAAAATGTATTTGTGGCCTTTATTTTTTATAGTTATGTAGCTTGATTAAATCTTATCAAATATGTTTACTGATGAGCATTCCTTGGCAGAATCGAAACAGCTGTATATATAGTTTTTTGCTCGATTTGTGTGGATTAAGCTGCCTCATAAAAAAGTATATATTTAATACAAATATATATAATATATTTAATATATATTTAAAAACTTTTACTTCCGCAAACCCTTAAAATAATAATCCTAAAAGTTGAA
>JAEIIG010013359.1:0-13955 GCA_018904695.1 Drosophila parvula
TTTTAGGTTTAATGCAAATATAAAATACATAATAATACAAATAATAAATAACAACATTTGATTGGTTCTGTTGTCGAAGTTATAGCTACTTTATACAAATACAATTTAAATTTAAATTAATTGTTATATAAATTTATTTAAATATATTTTCACCTCTCTTTTATTATAGATGATTACCCCTCCGTTACCACAATCGATAGATCGATCATCGGCTGATCACTGATCACACAGAATAAGCAGTATTCTTAGTACTATGGTAATATCGATCGGTACGATGGGCCTCGTGCCGCCGCAACCACATCGAAAATTTGCAATGCATGCCAAGGTGTAGATAAAAATCCCCCAGACCAAAATATATAACTATATAAACTATATATCGGTGGATATATATATTATATATATATAGAGGGGGAGTAGAGGCGGATGAAGAAGGAGAAGGAGGAGCACCCCCACCCACCGCCGCACAAATGAGGATGCCACCAACAGGTTGACCGCCTAAAAAATCCAACAAAAAATACAAATAAAAAACAAAAACAAAATCTAAACTAACCTAACCGCACGACAAATAGGAAAAACAAAAACAACTGAAACCACCAAACCACAAAAAGGCAGCCACCGATAGAGAAAGAGCGCTAAAACAAAGAGAGTACACAACAAACAATAAGCAACAACAATAGCAACAGCAAAGCGAAAAATAAATAAATATAAACTAGCAACAAAATGTTACAAAACTCGAACGCCGCTGCCGCAGCGCAGTCAGCAGCACAGGCCGCCACAGCGGTGGCCACACCGGCAGCAGCTGTGGCCGCTGCAGCGGCAGCGGCGGCGGCAGCAGCAGCCGCTAACAACGCCGCTCTGGCCGCCTCCTCCATCCAGCCGAAGCTCATCGTCATCCGACGGCGACCGAACCAGGGATACGGCTTCACGCTGCGTCACTTCATTGCCTATCCGCCGGAAGATGATGCCGCGGCGACAGCATCTGCAACGGCAACAGCCAGCTGGCCACAGGTGAGTAAAGAAGATGGAGAGGACTTTCATATAACACCCCACCCCCTTTTCCAATAATAATATAAGCTCGTGTTGCCCTAAACTATGGGCTACGAGGAACCAAGTGGTGCCCTCAACTGTCCACATAGACACGACGGGAAATAAACGATTTATGCAAATATACTCAATTTCGTTGTTTCACATTAAATCTTCAGTTAGTTTCTCAATGTAGAGTTGATGGATAAAGTTACTTAGTTCTGTGTTTTTAGCTTATTTTAACTTCCAGTTAAACTAACTAAAAAAAAAAAAAGCAAATTTCTTATTAAATTAAATATTCAGATGGTTTCGTAATGCCTAAATAAAAAGCCAGTTGCTTAACCACGAGTTAAACTTACTGGAAAAACATGCTGGTTTTCTATTAACCGCAAAAAATGCACGTGCGAAGTATATCTTCTTCTCCACTTACCTTTGCTTGTGGTGTTACATCTAGCATGAGTATTGAAGAAAGTTGTTCTTTTTTTGTAATTGTAACTGACAGTTTCTGTGCCCCAAAAAGGTTAACTGAGAACTGAAGTTAACTCAAATGCTTTGGCTAAATGCCACTAATCATTTTCAAAAGGGAATTTATTTTTTGTTCGATATTTGTCAAAATGAAAATGTTGGAATTTTTTTAAATCGAAGATCCTAGTCGGTGTCGTGCAAATGAGTGCAAATGAAGCGCACTGGATTAGAGCGAGGTTGGGGCGCATGCGCGCCGGTCAAGCAATTAGTCATCGGACGCTCTCTCTCTCTTTTGCTCTCTCTGCGTCGGGCGACGCGCTCTGCTTGTTTGCAGTCGAAGTCGGCCTCGCTGTTACGTGAGCGCACGCGCGACTTATTCAAATTGGCGCTTTTGCTTTTGCTTTTTCTGCTTTCTTTTTGCCTTTTATTTGTGCGACGCTGATACCCTGCAAGCTGTAAGAGAGTTGGGAGAACTTCATTGAAATTTGAACAAATATTATATTGTATTTATTTTATATATACATATTTACTTTATTTATATGCATATATGTCTTATAATATAAAATATAATAAATGATTATAAATAAAACAAGTAAATTCCAATTATGTGGATCAGAACATGTGGATCCGAACATGTCTGGAATTCACTGCTGTGTTGTGTGTAGTGACATCTAATTTTCATCTGAGATACCCAAGGAATCATCAGATTCTTCCTCTTCGGTCTTATCGGAGTTATCATAGTTGGTCATATGAGCCACAGCCTTACAGGTCTTAATTAGGACCCTGATGCCCAAGCAGTTGGCACCAATTAATACGTCGTCCAGGATGGTCGAACCAGTATTTAGGAATTCGAAGTCCCAGGCATTAATGTTGTCGCCGGTGATCTCAGGTAGCTTCTCGCCCTCCTTGGGCACCGGGTCATCCTTGTGGTATGTGGCCCAAGTGATGATCTTGTTCAAGGTCATGGAGTTAACGCGATATAGTGGAAACGGGGAATCCAATGGATAATTGTCAGCCACCCACATAATATTTGAGGCGCACTTAAGGATAACGCTGTCCACGTTGAAAATATGACCTTCTGACGACATCAGCTGGATGACGGTCATGTTGATATATTTTCCCGCTTTAAATGTAAAACGTAGGAATAAGGACAAGCAAGACGAAATATGGAAAACACTTACCGTTAAACGTTACAATAATACGAAAACTAAATTTATAGTTAAAAATTGTTGTCGAGTCGAAAAGAGTCGAAAAAGAGCTATACTATATGTACGTTTCGTCGGCACGAAGACAAAAAATATAAAATGAGCTTACGAAAATTTACTATATGTTAAAAAAAAACCGAGTTAATAGAAAATGCTCGAAAACATAGGAATAATACTTATTCACAAGCAATAAAATATTTTAATATTTTTCTAGAGAGAAAATACGACAAACGCTTCGAGCCCGAAATATACAATGAACTTACTTCTTCTAGACACAGAAAGTGACTGTATGTTTCAACAAAACGATTTGAATGGAAACGCACGGAAGCTTAGGAACTATCATATTTTTGACTCAAAAACCTATGCACATGTAAAAGGGAATTAATTATAGTTTTCTTGATACTCACATTCCAAGTTCATTTTTTTTTTTTTTCTCTCCGAAAAGTTTGTGTGTGACCTGATTTAATACCAGGATTTATGGTTTCATCGGTTAGGGTATTCGAATGTCTTTAGGTCTACCTTTCTCTTTTCGTTTACTTTTTTTTTGCACTAATTTTTGTTTTGCTCACTTCACTTTTTTGTATCCGTTTTATCTTTGTTGATATTACAAACTCTGCTCTCACACTCTCTTCTCGCGCTCTCTCCCTCTCACGCTCTCTTTTCCTTTCAAAGCCTAATCCATAGCACAGTCTCCTTTGAAACGTTGTTGCTTCACGACACACGACAACTGTGTTCAGATTAATAGCACACACTTGCTGATATAAATACAAAATATAATTTGCAATTATAAAAAATAATTTTAAATTTTACAAGTATTTGTTAAGTTAAAATGTTTGCATTATATTTAATGAATTAAACAATATTTCAAAATTTGTCTCTTAAAGTAGAGATAAAATATGACCTATTTGAAATCGTAATATTAATATAATATAACACATACAAAAATGTTCGATGTTAAAAAAATGTTGTATTCAGCTGGAGTGATCGTTTTTTCATATTTCTTTATTTATTTGAAACATAATAATCCCATATATGGTAATTAAATATGTAGATATAACTGTAAATGTAATACACACTGATCTTGGTATCTATTATCGCAACCCTGACTGTGCACAACTCAATCTCACACAATTTCTTCTCTTTCTCGCTCTCTCTCTCTCTCCTCTCGTTTCGTTTGGATTGGCTTGGTGCTTGGCCTGTGTAGGAAGCCTCCAGTTTGGCCGGCAGCAGCAGCAGCAGCAGCGGCGGCGGCGGCTGTGGCGGCGGCAGCGGCGGAATCACCGGTTTGGAGCCAATGTCTCCGACGTCGCTGCCGCCGTACCAAGTGAAAGCGATGGAGACCATTTTCATCAAAGAGGTGCAGGCGAACGGACCGGCCCACCTCGCCAACCTGCAGACGGGCGACCGCGTGCTGATGGTTAACAACCAGCCCATCGCTGGCATCGCCTACAGCACCATCGTCTCGATGATCAAGCAGACGCCGGCGGTCCTCACGCTGCACGTGGTACCCAAGGAGTGCGATGTCCTGCAGATGGTACGTATTTCAACCCGATCCAGTCCCGTCCCAGAGTTAGCCCAATGGAAAAGCTCAAAGCCAGTGCACGGAAAGATAAATTTAGACAACAAATTGGATTAATACGAAAATCAGAAATGTTACTTATACAAGAGTATACAAATTAGTGAATTAGTGAAGTGTAGCAGCTTAAAAATAAACATATCAACAGGTTATTAACTTATTAAAAACAAATAAATATTTATAGAAAAATTAAACTGGATATGCAAAATGAAAATAAGAGACAAAATCTACAGGAAAAGTGAATTTTAAAGTGAACTTCTTTGGAAAATGCAGTTAAAATATCAACGGAATTGTTTTTTAAATTAAAATATAAACCAAATATAACCATAGATATAATTAAAGTATCTATAAATACAGAAAACAACCACAGATACGTCCATTGATTGATTAATTCGTAGAGGAATGCTCTTAAAGTACTAGATTAGCCATGACATCAAAGAATTTGGCTTGAATCAGTTTAATTCAGCTAAAAATAGAATAATAAATATAATAAATTAATGTGTACACCTTAATTATGTGTATAATCCGTTATTATTCGTAGATCGACCTTAAATAGAGAAAATCTAAACAAAGGCAGTGATTTTACAATTTAAAGAAACTAAGAAATTACTATTTCATTGGCAATTATTGGGGATTGGCGAAAAACCCTTAAAATCTAGTGAAATTTCGAATGATTACGTCAGCATCAAGCTGATGATTAACCTGTGTATTTCTCACCGTGTCTCCTCATCTCTAACTGGCTTGTTTTCCCTCGTTTTATATTTTTTTTTTTATTATTATTTATATTTCGGTTTCTGTTTCCACAGCACTACACGAGCATTGCCCACACGCCGGAGTCGAACCGCCTGACCATGTCGACGCACTCGCCCTCGCTGCTAGCCAACGGCTCCCACAAAACCACATTTCCATCGGCAACATCGGTGGCAGCAGCAGCAGCAGCAGCAGCAGTTGTTGCTCCTCCTCCTCCTTCGCAGCAGCAGCAGCAACAGTTGATCTCATATCCCGCTGTTGCAGCCGTGGCTACATCATCGCCGGCAGGATCGCCGCATTCCAATCCCAATATCCAGACCCATCATGCTGCATCCTTGCACGGCGGCAGTCGATCGGGGAGCATAACCAGCACTGTCAGTGGTGGAGGGATCACCATCCTGAGTCACCAGTTCTACCCACATCCTCAGCAGCAGCAGCAACAACAGCCGCAGCAACAACAACAACAGCAGCAGCAACAACATCGTCATCCGGCACTGAGTGGCGGCAGTAGCAGCATCGATTTTGGGGACATGGCCCACGGACTGCGGCAACATCAGCAACATCTCTACCAGCAGCAGCAGCAGCAGCAGCAGCAACATCATCATCATCACCAGATGATCGCCACCGGCAGCGGCGTCTTCATGCGGTAAGTCAACAAACTAAATTTACTCACCTTGGCCGAAAGCAATTGACGTCACACGACGGCAATTACAACAGATTTTCACTGAGACAAGAGCTGTTTATAAAGCCAAACGGAAAATGGCAGACAATTTTTTACGTTTTATTTATACATGTATTTAAGGTAAACTGGTATTTAAAAAAAAAAAAAAAAAAAGTGCAAATAAGATGCGTAAGAAGTGCTTATTAAACTAAGAAAGCTATAGTAAAGTGTGCTATACGAAGAACTTAAATTAAACAGGGCGTAAGGTCGACGAAAATGTTGAAAGTAGAAATTAATTTAGCTAGGAACATGTTGAGCAACATTTATTGATGCTGCCAACACAAATGTAGACTCTGCAGTTCAGCATGTACAGAAACTTTCTTTCATAACTGCCATGCTTCATCATCCGATATTTATTTTATATTTCAAACGTCAGCCAATACGTTTTTCATGATGAAATATTAAAACTATCTTGATCTGGGTGCCACTGATATGAATGTTATCAACAAATGTGGTAGCTCTAGCTTATATAGCCTCTGAGATTTGTTGTTTCACACGGATGGACATGGCTAAATCGACTCGCCTGGTGATGCTGATCAAGAATACTTCATACCCTGCTATAGATACCACTAAATGTATAATGCACAAATTCAAATGAATTAATTTATTTGCATTATCAGTCAATTAGATTGCAATTTAATAGGACGCCAAACATTCATCTTCAACCAGATACAAGTTAGTTGCCGCCGGGCATGATCTCGAAGCCAACAAAGCAACGGATGATGGGTATGCCCAGAGTGAAGATGCTGAAGCTCTTGATCACGCCCCACCAGAACCGATCGTTGTATAGGACCGTCATGAAAGACCATGCCGACTTCATCAGACGAGCGTGATTCTTTGGCTTCACCATATTGCAAGGATTCTGTAGAAATAGATAGATGGTTAGCCTTGAATGTAGCTAAAACACGAAACTTACCTAGTTCGATTAAGAATTTTACAAAATATTAATTTGCTATAGTTTTCTTTAGTCGAAAATTGTCGGATTTGTTGTGTCTTTTCACTTCTGATTTCTGAATTGGACTGAACTGACTTCTTTGTAATGTGAAAACTAGGGACACTTTTCACCAGGCCTACTACAATTTTATAAACCTCGGATTGCTTTTCGTATAAATGTAATTGGTATAAAATATTAATACAAATATATTGATAGCTTTGACTCGCATATAACTTTAGCTGAGCTAGTTTTCTGAGCTAAATTCTGTTCGTAGTTCGTTGGGGTATAAATATTATATGTATATGCATTTTTAATTAATATACGCGTCCCACTGTTGCAGTCTGTTGTGATTTATGATGGCAAAAGTTGAGAGGCGGCCACCTTTTTCTTTCTGCCCCCCCATCTTCCACCGCCGAATATGTGTGTGTATATGCATATTGCACATATTATTTCACTTTCATTGCCAGCTAAAAAAAAAAAAAAACTCGAAAAAATAAGTGAAAACCTCAATAATCGAAATTGGAAACGAGAAATGCAGTGTGCAATGAGGGGGCAAGGTTTACCTATCAGCCAAGGCTTTTTAAGAGGGGCGAAAAACAGAAACAAATTGAGAAAAACTGCACATAAAAAAAGGGACACAGATGAAAATTAAGCGAACACTAAATGACATTAACTAACTGTAGTAAAATTAACTAACATAATGAACCGAAAGGGAACTCTGTTCCAAAGTGATTTCTTTAGTTTCCAACTGAATTTTAAAACTTAAAACCACAGATAAATAAAATATGATTCATAAGCTCTTCGCGACAATTAAAGTTACCCAACATTTATTGACAAATTTTTGTAAGCAAAAAAAAAACATTACATCTGCTTAGTTTTTTAAGCAATACTTGAGGGTCGTTTGAGGAAAACTCAAACTTGTTTCACTTGGTTGATTTTTCTTTTGTCACTTGTCACTGCCATTAATTTCTATGGCAGTGATGATGATGATGATGATGATAATGACAAATAATGATGATCAGAGCGAATGCCATCACCGCTTGCCCCCAGAGCCAGCCAGCAGCTCTCTATAAAATATATAGAACAGAATCAGCAGACAAATATTGGTCGCCATTGTGGCTGCGTTGCGCGGCCTTTTTGGTGATTTCATATTCTGGCCGCCCGGGGGCCTCCACTCCACTCCATTTCTCCATACATTCGCGTTCTCATTTCGCAAATTCCCCATTTCCATTCCTTGTCTCATTTCATTTCATTTCATTCATCTCTCGTCTCTCGCTTATATTTTCCATGCATATTTGTCATTGTTTTGTCTCTCTGTCTGTTCTGAATGAAATTTTTATTTATTTGTTGTTGTTTTTCCCCTTGTATTTTCCATATGTATGTATTTCCACATTTCCCGACGTCGCCTGTATTTGTGTGAATGTGCAAAAATTATTTATTATTTCAGTGTTCTATAAAAAGTGTCCGTGTGACGTCAGCAATAATGAGTGTATTATAAATAATAAAGTTTAAGCCACTTGTTCGCTGTTCTCCGTTTGAGAAACCTAATCAAAAGAAAAGGTGGCCTACGTAGATGGATTTATAAATATTTATTTGGAAATAAGTATAGATTTCTCGGATCAGATTTAAGTTGGAATACAATTAGGGTTTCCCTTTTCTAAAAATATATATTATTTATAACAATTCTTGGCTTTGACTGTTTTGTTTGCTATTTATGTTCTACAAACAAACTCTCACTCTACTTACTATTATTATCTTTCTTTGTTTGCAATTGGTTTTGGTTTTGTGAGAAAGTTGGTCACGTTTTCGGTTGGGTTGCATGTGCAATTTTCAAATTACGTGAGACTGATTGAGAGAAGTTTTGGTGAAAATCTAGAAGAAAGCTGTATCTCAATTCCCTCATAAGAGTTAAACCATTTAATTGAGTGATAACTGTAGCTATATTTTTTCACAAACTTTATTGGTTTATCTATTAGAAAACCCAGCTGAAGGCAACCGCAAAGTGTTTGTAAATGATTGAGAATTATTTTAATATTCAAAGCGCAATATCGAACATTTTTTCCAACACCACCACCTCGACACCCGCCAGCCGCATTGCGTATACGCAGTGTGCTTTCACATGAATATGAATAAATAAATCAATTATTATACAGTAACAAAAAGCCATTGACTAATCGAGAAAAAAAATATGGAGGGAAAAAGCAAACGGCAAAAAATAAAATAAGAAGAAAAAAAAAGAAGAAATACTCATATAACCGCATAACCTCATACACACAACGAGTGTAAATGGACACCTCGTCGCAACAACAACAACAACAACAGCAATAATAATAATAATAACAATAAATTTGTTGAACTGCAAACTTCTCCATTGTTAAATGATTACGATAAATTTAATTGAATTTTGTATAGCAGCGAGATGTGTGTGTGGAAAAAGAGACGTGACGGGGTGCCATGAAAGAATTCCGAAATAAAAAGAATGGGCAAGAAATAATGCCTTCAATTCTCGCAGACATCAAGTCGTCGGTTTTGTCCTACAGAAAGAGGCAAGAGTCGACAGAGAAAGAGAGATGGGTATAAGTAACGAGCGAGAGATGTATATTTTCTGTGGACTTTTCAGATTGAAATTGAGACGACTGAGATTGAGTTTGAGCTGATCTCGCGGATCGGGGCGTTTTATGTAAATTATTGACTACTTCAGGCATTCCAGCCATATGCCACTCAACTTGGATGCACTGCAGAAATAGTAGTATTTTTACAACATACAATCAGTTCTTATTTTAATATATAAAATTAGAAATAAATGGATTACTTTAAGGGAGTTCTTTTGGAGTAATATTTCATGAAATATTATGTATGTATGTACCTGCGTCACAGTCATTCACATTACTCTTCATATTTTGGATTATCCTTTGGATTATTGGTTTGCATACGCATTTCACACATTCGATTGATTGATTGATCGACTGACTCATTGATTGATTGATGGCTGGCGAAAATATGTCAGCCGAAATGCAAAAGTTCATTTATGATGCGTGCACTATGGAGGAAGTTGAACTTTTCATAAGCTTGCTCAGTAAAATTAAACATTCAAGAGTTGGAAAACTACAAAATGGTCTACGAATTCTATATATTATATATATACATATATATTATTTTATAATATGTACATTTAGCGATTTCTACTGGAATATATTATACATATAATAATTTATTTATCTATAATAATGTATAATATATTCCAGTAGAAATTGCTAAATATGACTTATGTACACACGCCTTAATTCAATTTTGAAAAATCCGTTTCCATTGGTTAATGCCAATAAATAAAATTAAAAAAAAATTATAAATAAATATCATAAAATGCTAGTTTTCAGCTTTTGTATTTTATGATAAATCGATTTATCGAAAATAAGACAAAAGCAATAGGAAGTGTAGTAACTTTTCACTTGATCTTGAAAACAGCAGAAACTGGTTAAAAGCGGGAAGTAACTTTTGACGAAATTCGTAATAAAGTAGATCGACAACATATCGAAAATATCGGCTACCTAAATATCGATACTATCGAACTATTTTCAATTGTATTCTTTGCTGAAAAATGGTAACCTTAATAATATTGTAAATTATAACACTGCTTAAAGTAAGCACTACTACAATTGTATTGTTATTGAAAAAAGATTTCTCTTTCAAATCACATTGCATATCGATACATGTAATTGTCGATTTTATAAAATAGATATCAATAATTTATAAAAGATCGATATTATATAAAATATATCGATATTTTATCAAACATATCTTTATCAAATATATCGATATTTTATCAAATATGTATATCGATATTTTATCAAATATATCTACAATATATAAAATATATCGATATCGATATTTTGTCATCACTAACAGCTTTCCTTTTTATATCCGATCAGCTGAATTACTCACGAAGTAACACTAATTTTCTAATTCGACCCACTGTGCCTTGTACAAAAAATTTAACTACTCGACAATTACGTATGCGCCCTGTGGTTGGTTGGTGGTTGGGTGGACTGGTCGTTCGCCCTCCCCCTCTCGCCACCCCGCCAGCCAGCCAGCCAGCCCGCTTCTGCCTGCCACCCACTCGGTAAATAAGTAAACAAGGCAAGGTTAGTCGCTGAAGAAGGGGTGACGCGAAGGGAGGGTGAAGTGGGGTTTATATTTGGTCAGTCGGTGACTGATAGTGATATACTGATTGCGAGTTGGAGTCCCTCTCACTCGCTTACGCTCCCACTCTCACTCCTCACACTCACTCTCTCTCGCTCTCCCTCTCTCGCTGTTTCTCTGGCACCCATCCTGTGCCCACCACACCGTGGGCAGTTACCACCTCCCACCACCCTTCCCACTTGGCCTCACTCCTTTTTCTTTATTTATCTATTTGTTGGTTATAAAGTACAGTGATAACTCGCATACGTTAACGAAATAATGATTTTACAAGCTATAATTAATATTTAAAGTTATAGGAACATTAAAAAAAAAATTATAATAATTTTGTAATAGTGTAAACCTAAAAATAATATGTATTTATAACAGATAATGATTGCCAGATATAGCTTTAAGCTATATTCTCATGGTCCTATATTTGAAAAGTAATTGAAACCTTTTTTTAATCCGTTTTTTTTATAAATTATTTCAGCGCAAAAATCTATTTTCCTTTGATGGTTTTAATTTTAAAATTTAATTTTAGAATGACTTTGGCTTTAGTTTTACAAGCTATAACTAATATTAAACTTTTTAATAACATTTTTTAATCAAAACCAAAGGTTTTAATATTATTAGCTTTTTAAAAACCATTTTTTTCTATTACTTTTTTATTGAATCATTATTTTTGCTCAAAAAGATCATTTTTATTTGATGGTTCTTAATTCTAAATATAATTTTAGATCCTTGTACAAAGCTGCCACCTTTTCCTATTCATTTCCTGGATTTCCTAGCCTGGAAATATGTTTAATTCTAGAAAAGATCACTGTATTAGCATTTTGAAGAAAGGGAATCCATATGGGAAGCGGGGATCATCGGTCGGTGGGTCGTTCGCCACTCGTTCACTGCCCACTCAATGGGTCTCTTTCAATTGCTGAGCTCTCTTTTAATACAAATTTTATACATGCACACACAAAGCCAATTTTGTTTTGCTTTTATTTCTTTTTTTTTGTTGCGCCTTCTTTTTTGTAATTTGTATTTTTTTTTTTATTTTAGTTTAGTCGCATGGACTTGCCGCTGTACTTTAGTTTAGTTGACGATGGCGAGCGGTTCGCGCAGATTTCAGATTTTGTGATACGCGGAAAACGAAATTGCTTGTAATTTTAATTTATTTATTAGAATTTTGTTGTTTGTTTGGTGGTTATTTGGTACAATTGAATTAGTGTTTTCAGTGTTCCTCCAATGAGGGAATTCTTTTTGTTGTGACAACATTTTGTGGGTGTGCACTGCCAGAAAAATGTATGCTCTACCATTCAGTGGCGGCGACAAAAAGCCGATTCGTGTTCACATGAAAATGATACGTTTCGAGATCGATTCGAATATTGAAAGCAGGTTAATTATGCCATTATTTGTCTCATTTCAAATTGTGTGTTGTCCTTAAGGAAATTAAGTTTGTATATACATAGTTGATATGGTTTTTGTTTCAGTGATAGTCGTGTGTCGAAGTAAAAACAAGAAACTACAATTAGAAAAAAAAAGAAAAAGAAAAAAGAGAACGTTGTCAAAAATGTAGAAACATTAGATCAAAAGTTCAAGTGTTCTTTCAATGAAGCCAAGATCAAAGCGATGAGAGCGACTCTTGCCACAATTAAAAGCAAACAAAGACAACAACGAACGTGACTTGTGCAAAGGTTCCGATTCGGCCTTGAAAAAGGTTCGAATCAATGGGTTTCATCAGTTTAGAAAAAAAAAAAATACAGAGAAACCCCTATTCACATCATCACAGAGTTCTTTCTTTCGAGAAGAGAAACATGTTTTGTTTTAAACGAAGGAAATAATATAATATTATCCAAATAATTTCTTTAAAAAAGAGCGTAACTAAAATAATCTTCACACTCATTTCCATTTGATATAAATAATAGAAGTTTCTGTCAAAGGCAGCCTAAAAAAACCTTTGGCGTTACGCATCTTATTCAATAATATTGCCTTTGTTTAACCTAACAAATAAATGCAGTTTAAAATAAAGGAAATGCAGGCAGTTCCTAATACCAAGAACCTTTTTTGTTTTTCTTTTTTTTTTTTTAATGTGTTATTAGTGGGACAAAGAAATTGAGGAATTTGTGACGGCGGCAGTCGCTAATTCGACAGCGAAATGAGAAATCGCACACCGGGAGAAAAGGGAAGTGAATGTGCGTGTGTCGACAGGTTCTCTCTTTCACTCACGCGCCACTCCCCCTCTGGCTTTTGTCGCTTATCAAATGTGTCAACAATTTTTTATTTATGACTTGTTAATTGCAAAGAGTCGCAAGAGTTGGCAAAACGCAAATCAGACAACAACAACAAAAAAAAAAAAAGAGAAAAAAGATAAATAAATAAAAAATAATGCCACAATGGATAGCTCACAACGAGCAGACAATAAAAGCGCGAAATTCCACACAGAGAAAGGGAAGCAGAGTTCTCTAAAGAGTGAGACCAAGCTTATAAATATATAAAAAAAAAACGCTCGATAAGCAGGTTTCATTTCCCCCAGGATGCAGTTATGTGGAATCAGGATTAAATAACTCCCAACTCCGATAAATATAAAAAAATAAAAGTCCTCATAACCTGGGTCCCTCTGTACTGTCCCTATAAAAAATGTATGTGTGAACTCATTATAGATATGGCTAATTCGCTAGCCGCCTTTTATCGATATGCACCAAACATATAGTATATATATATGTATTTATCAGATATTATTTGTATGGCCTGGTGCTTCTGGGATTTGTATGTGGCTGTGACTGTGGTGACTCAAATCGAATTGAATTGTTTGCGAGTCACTTGTGCCGCCGCTTTGATAAATCATACACACTATACTATATGTACCGAAAAAAATCTGCAAAAAAATAAAATTATACAGTGGCTAGAAAAAAATATAAATCTTTAGCTAGATAAAAATAGCTAGTTAACTCGGAAAGATGTAAGCGCACTTGATGCGTTATTTGGGCACACTGTGCGTATGCAGCTGACTTTGCTGACTCGCAAGGCAGGGCTGTGGGCACCACTGACTTATTAGCTAACCTTGGTATGTTTCATTGAAATGTGCCTTTCTGAGATCAGAACATTTTAATG
>JAEIIG010013370.1:0-14046 GCA_018904695.1 Drosophila parvula
TAATATATATCTTTTACAAGTTTTTCTAAATGTGCTTTCATTTTTTGTTTGTCTTTATGTAAACTGATAAAATCCAGCCAAGAAAGGCACTTCCGTTTTATTCTTTTGAAAATATCCTAAATGTGTTTGTTTAAGTTCATATCGCAGTTTAAGCATCTGCAACACTCAATTTACAACACAAGCTTCGATTGAGTAGGGGATGTCGGAAAAACTGGGAGAGAGTGAGTCAGAAGGCAAGAGAGCCAAAGCAAGTAAGATGTAAAAAATCAAGAAAGCTTTATACATGAGAAGGAAAAATAAATGTAAATTCGCTAGATAAGTAATAAATAAAAAAATTTCATTTAGTCTCAATTTAAGTAGTTCTTAGTGAATAAAGAAAAAGAAAAAGCTTTATTTTCTCGGCTGAAAAAGACGCAAACTTACATATTAACTTACTAAGGACACCCCCCGCCCCACCCCCTGTCAAGCTGTGTAAACACGCACTGCAACAGTTGTTCTATTTTGGCGCCAAAAATAGCTGAGAACGTAAACAAAGGTCCAGCCAATGTGCTCCCACCGAAAGCTCTCTCTTGCACTCACATTCTGCCTGTCGCCGCTCTCCGCCAGGATGTAGGTCAAACACTGCGTATGAGTGATATTGCGGAGGCAATAGAATTTCGTTTTCAGTTACCGCATTTTCAGTTGTACGACTCGCGTGCAACAGTAAGCGTCAACACGGACGATGTGAAAACTCGTGTGGCCGTTTTTCCATAGTCCTGCCGAGGAAATTCGCGCGCGACTTATCCGAATCAATACTGCGACTTGAGAGCCGGGCTAAAAAACAAACCAAAAAGAGAAAAAAAAAACGAAACGAAATAAAAGAAAGCAAACGGAAACTACAAAGAGGCCGAACAATAGAATTTTATTTTTGGGCAACCCATTGACATTGTTCAGCACAAGGCAAGTGACTCCCAAACTGGGCGAAAGTTCAGGTTGCACAGAGAAAAAGTGGAAGGAAGGCATCTTTTCAAGCTGCGAAGGAAACACCTTAAAGCATAGTAAATTCTCTATGGTAGACTTTATTAATAGCAATAAAACCAGAGCTATAAAACCGCGAAATCTTTCTATTGCTTTGCCAGCAGAATCTACCGCGTTTGTTTAGGTTTTGTATACATATTTATATAAGATCTAACGCCTAAATTGTGAACCAGTTTATTTAGACGTATTAAAAGTGTAGTGTAATAAACGAAAATTAAATCTTAAACAAACATTTAAAGCTTCTTGAACTAAAATATAATTTATTTCTTTGCCCCAGCAGTGTACAAAACCAATTTTGTTCCCAATACATTCATTATTAGCATTTTTGTGTATTTTTCCCTGTGTGAGGCATTAAAAATGCAAAAGTCCTAAGTGGCGACTTCCCCAGGTCCGTCCACCTGCGAAAAGGTTTGGCTCTTATCGCGACTCTAGAGACCCGCCCATCGGTTCATTCATGCACCTCCAACTTGACGCATGTAAATTACACATACGCCACGCTGTCCCAGGCCCAAAAGAAGCAAAAAAAAAAGAATATATATATAAAAAAACGCAGTGTCAAGTGACAGAAAGAGCTGTCAGATGAAGTAGGGGACAGGAGTGGTCTAGGGTGGCTCGGGAGGCATTTGAAATATTTATGAAAGCCAGCTCGCGCTTCCATGAAGCCTTCACCATTTTTGTTCCCCCCTCCTTGTTGTTGTTGCTGCTGCTACTGCTCTTTATCCTTTATTTTTCGGTGGCAGCCTTTCGCACTCGACATCAAGGGTAATTAAAATGTGGACACATTAAGGCGGCTCGGGGTTTAGTGGTTGTGGTTAGCCGCGCACGCACACACGGACACAGATCCTTGCAGCTGGTGACAGCCAGTCAGAAGGAGCGACAGGAAAAAGTTTAGAATTTTCGTTTAAGTTAAGTTATTCCTGGCAAGTGGAACTTTTTGTATGCTCTGGGGAGGATGGGTTTTGCATGTGTAAAGTATAATTATATTCCGACACCCAAATAAAGAGAGAGAACATTTTAATTGGAAGGAAAGCATGTCTTGTTTAAACTTACATCTTGGTAATATTAAATACTAGGTTTATAAGCTTTAAGTACTGCATTTATTATTTAAATCTGTTCTTTTTAGAAGCCTTGACTCCATTAAAAATCCGATGAAATCATGAATACGAAATTCTTAAGAGGAAACAGTATTTTGCCTTACCCTAGTTGGTTTTTTCTTAAGGAATCCCTCACGTTGTATCCTTCGGGCCCCAAACTAAACCTCATTAATAATCGGCTCCCCTTTTTTTTTTGGCTTCCTTTGTTTGTTTTTTTATTGCCGCAATCAACGGTTTCCGTGCGTGTTTCTTCATTTTGGTATTAGGTCCGAGGACCGTCGGCATTTCGGGGCAATAACCACACAAAAAAAATAGTGGCAAACTTGTGTATAATTCATAAGGCGAGTCGCATTCCAATTGTACTTACTGCTAGATACCCAGATACCACAGTTGTGGTGGTCAGTTGTCCGACGTCAACTCCGACCCGATAATGCTCCCGTATTAAAGCCCCAATAATGGATTTGGATTACGTAGCGAGAACGACATGTGCTGGCACATGTCCTGACTGGCGGAGGATAATTTAATGGACAAAACCCTGGTGAAACTTTCATTGGCAGTCTTGTGTCGGCTGGCTCCAGTTGCCAGTTATTTTATATGTATCCCTGAGGCCGCTTTACGTTTAACATCATCTGCATATAACAACCAGGCTAAGGGTATTTTTTGGCCAACCAAACACATAGTCAAACGAAAAGTTTGACATGCCAGGACCAAAGGCAGATGCTAAAAGGCCTCTGGGAAGCGGCGTCCCAGGCATTTGGCGTTTGTAAAGAAATTTACCTCAAAAAAACAGGCCTGGCAATGGCTGAAACGTGTTCAGATGGGTTCTGCACGAGTGATTAGAATTTTATCTTCAAAATCTCCTGAATGCACAGCGAGAGAAATCTGAATGCTGCCATTAAAGCCGAGTATTCCCTATTGAATATACCAGCTGCGGGACCTTGAATCACCCCTTGACTCTAATTCAATTCTGACCTCATTTAATGTTTGCTTCAATTTAGCTAACACATTTTCCTGCAATCAATGTTGCTTACTTTACAGAGAGAAAAAGTATGACATAATATGGAAATTATATTGTTTTTTAAATATATTATTAGCGTATATTTAAGATTATTATTTTTATTAAGCAAAACGTCTTGTTAATTGAAGAGTTTTTCATCGAATTTTCCACATACCTCTGAGGTTGCTGTCTTCCTGTGTATGTCTGCTTGACCTGCTGCCACACATCAAAGATACCTTCTTTGGGTCAGGTCTAATATTACCTCCCTTTCCCCGTTGTTTTCCCCGCTTCGCTTGACTGGAGCCGCTCCATAAATCAAAGGCTATGTAACGCAATTTTCTTGCAATAGCCGAGGCGATGCTACACGAAAGCCAAACAGAGAGAAAATAATATTCCCAATTTGTTTACATTGTTCGGTTCAATAAAGTCAAGGCGCCGTCATCGGTGTGACCTCGATTACGACCTGGGAATTGTCACAGTTTAGTTTTGAATTAAGTTTTAGTGGCACATTGTTGGAGGGGAGTAAAAGTTTTACTACCACCAATCCAGCCCCACGGCACTGCAGAGTGGGTTCAAAGTTGAAAAACCTCAGCAGAATACACGAAATTTGAGGCAAATCAAAGCCGGTTGAATAAAATATTTATGTGGCAATTAAATGAAAGCACATGGCGCACACGTGTTTCTTCATTCAAAACGATGAAGGATGTTGACTGGGAAAATGCTGGAAAATTTCCCCAAGGCTTCATTGTGTCATTAATTGAGACTGCTTATGTATCACCGGAAAGGAGAGCCACTTCCGCTGATCCGTACTTGATTGCCATCTACTGTGCACAGAGAGAAATCAAATTAATGGAGTAGAATAAGAGAAATGCAGTATGATATATATTTAAGAATACCAATGAGTAATTAAACCGCATCTGATATAGGAGGATGTGCCCTGAAAATAAATGAAATGTCACTGAGTAAACCCACAACATTAAAACCATCGAAAGGATGCTTAATTTTGGGCGGATTTACTTTACATCTCCATCTCCATATATATTTTCTCCTTGTGCGGACACGGCAATATATCCCCCAGGCTCCATTTGCCTGCAGGCTGGCTGCGTCCTTCGCTCGAGCTCTTCTTCTGCTTCCCTGCATGTCCTGCAGCCAGACAATGTGCACATCTGTGTGTGTGTGCATGCGGAAGGGGGCTGTGTTCGTGGGTTTGTGGGCGACTGTTGAAGGCCATGTTCAAGTACATACCCGACCTTTCCCGGACAGACTTTGTTTGCTTTTGATTTGCGCTTTTTCGCGGTGCAGTTCCGCTTTTTTCCCTTTCATTCTTTCGCTTTGTTTACGCTTCGATTTCGATTTCACATCGAAGCATTAAAAATGCATATGCCATGATTATTATACATACGCCATGTGGCACACCGGCGATTTAATATTTATGAAATAGAGCGAGAGAGCACCGCAAGCACAAAATAATAATAAATAAACAAAACAAAGGGAAACAAATGCCGCTAAATCCTTAATCCTTACTCATGACTGCACACACAGCAGTTGGGAATTATTACGCCCGTGTGCGTCATCCGGCAGTGGCTGTCAAACCGTTTCGCTAATTACTCAACACAGCCTAGATTTTATCTCATTTGCAAGTGAGTCAGCTAGAAAAAAAGCAGGCGCCTAACAACAACAATTACCACTTAACCCAGGATGAAGGACACAATCATACCAATTACACTGAGCAACAGCGAATGTTGGGAGAACACAGAAATTAGAAAATGTCATTTCTTAATTAAATTTAAGAAATGACATTTTCTAATTTCTGTGTGTTTCTTAGGGAGGGAAGAAGAAATTGATATATCGATACTGTTGGTCGAAGACCGATATATTAATTGATATTTTA
Organism: Drosophila parvula; assembly: GCA_018904695.1. NCBI lineage: Eukaryota > Metazoa > Arthropoda > Insecta > Diptera > Drosophilidae > Drosophila > Drosophila parvula. The sequence goes on from JAEIIG010013370.1 coordinate 5,000, forward strand.
ACGTTGCGATATATTCACAATAACTCGATATTCTGTTTAATTTATCGGACAGGGCCAAAAAAGAAGCTAAAGTTAGTTTAAACTAAACTATCACGGTTAAATATCTATTAAACATAGTTAACAAAAACATATTAAGGAAATGAAATTATTGGATATTTGTTCGTTATTATCGATAATACAAATATTTAACAAATAAATGTCATAATTTTTTATATTTCAAATTACAATACATTAAACTTTATGATTATTTCGATAAGTAATCAATAACATCGATTCACTCAATATAAAAGAGCCATAGTTTTGTCATTATATCCTTCTATAAACAGTTCTTCACATAACTTATTCCTTTGAAAAATAAGTAATAATTAATAATTACATACATGACCTTCGGAAATTATCAAAAAAAGTTGTGGCAACGTTTTTTGTTTAACAGAAGGACTTCCAATTTAGTTAGAAAGTCCCCTTGAATAACTTGTTGTTCTATAATTCATCATTCTAGTTGTCTTTCCAATTACTCTAGACATCACGAATTCTGGAAATGAACAAAAGCCAGCCATTGCCTACAGTGTGCTCTAATTGTTCATTAATATTCAAATTAATTGTGGAACAAAGAGGTCCCTTTCAATGGCGCTCAACCTTGCTGTCTAGTGCCTCTGCCCAGGTCGTCTCTCAGTTGGGGCAACCATGGCGCCAACAATCTTCTAGCACTGCTGGCTGCTGGGGCCAACGGAGCTTTCACTCAAGTGGAGCAGCTTTAACTCAAAGCAGCCCCAACGCGGGAGACTTCTTCTAGAGGCGACGACTGATGCTCCGCGAATTGAATTCAATTCAATTTAGTTCGAAAACGCCGCTCACAATGAAAAGTCGCTGAAATCGGCTCCGTTTGTAATATAAACTGAAAAACAAGTATAGGCAGCAAGTGAAGTAATCAGGTCTATAAAGAATTTGATTCGTGCTCGGTGCGTATAATCAGTTTAATGTTTAATGTGTAATCGAGAAAACCGATGTGTTTGAAACGCCTTTGTTTAGTGGAAATATGTTGTGTGCTGTTTTGGAAAATATAGAACTTGATAAAAATATATACAAAAATCGTGCTCAACGCCGCGAGCTATAATCGCCCCTCCACTCGATATAAATATATATGCAAATGTTGGATACTTGTATTTATTTGGCTTTCCGTTCGGTGTGGTTGTTCTATGTGAATTTCTGATGAAAGAGGAATTTTTTCTCCGCCGAGCTATCTAAATAAGCAGTACAAGCAAATGCATATTTTTTTAAATATTCCAATTGAAAACGAGTGAACACAAAAGCTAGCAATATTCCTAGGATTTAAAGAGGAAAAATAAATGGTTCTAGATATTTTTAGCAGAGAGAAAAAGTTAAAAACCCATAAATAACATTTTGAATGTGAAGCAAAACAAAAACGGAATGTGAAACAAACAAAAATAAGCGAAAGTGCAACATTAAATCAATTTAAATGTATTCATGGTTCCTATTTTGATGGCTGCATGTTTAATTTAACTTTTGGTATCTTAATTATTTATATAAACAACTAAGGGTCATGGATTCGTCTTTAATTGAACACCGAATCTTTATTTCAGATGCACATAAATTGTACTCAACACTAAAAAGCATAAATAACCAACACACACACTCGACACACGCACACCACAAGCGAGAGGGGGAGCATTCAAAGCGATGAGGTGATGCAACAATTAAATTATATTATATTTATTTATTTATCAGTTACTTAGGCACATTTACACGGCCTGCAAACGACGCCACACGCCACTAACATATTCCGTACATATAAAGTAACAACATTAACATTTATCCCCATGTACGCCGCGCCGCGACTACGTCATCGCCCAGAAACCTGAACGAACGGCAAAGGAAATAAAAAACTTGAGCAAAACAAAAATTACGCCAACCAAAAAAAAAAAAAAAACACAACACAAAAACCATGTTCAGTTCAAGTTCTTGGCAATGGGAAGTCTCCCCATCATTTGAAGGCAGACAAGCTTTGGCAGCCAGTCTCGAATTAAGTCTCTCGCTCCCACCATCTCCATCTCCCTCACACTCTCACTCTCGCTTCTCGCTCCCTCCAAGTGGAATGTATTTTGGTTGCCTTTTTCGGGAGGGGCTTGGGGTGGTTTTGGGGGCCATTCAACAGGTGCCCAGCAGCTCAGAACCGAACAAAACGTAACAATTTCCCAAGGGCCACCTACTCTCACACTGTAAATAATTTGTATATGAGCATGTGTCTTTATAAAAGTATCTTTAAATATATCTTTAAAAAAGAATATTTCTTACTTGCATGTTTAAAATTATTTATAAATGGAATATTTCATATATTGCCAACGTGCAATGCATCAACATGCACTACAGTCAGTACACTCACAAGCACGTGCTTGTTAAGGTTAGTTGTTAGTAGGCGCAATAGGAGAAGGTATAGGTAATATAGGGAAGTATAGGTAATACAGTATAGGAAATGCAGTACTGGGGTTCTGTCTGATTGCTATAATATATAAGAATTATATAAGAATAATATAAAGTTAAGTTTAATGGTTTAAATACATTTTAAAACAAAAAAACAAAAAGGTGCCCAAAACATCTTACATCTTAAAAAATAATCAAAATGCCACTGAATTTGTTACCTCAAAAGTTGAATTTCATACTTGTAGACACCTTTAAAAAGCCTAGTAATTTCCTTAGCTCCCCATATTATATTAATTTTATTATATATTATATATTATAATATTAATTTTGCTTTCATCTCTATAAAACGCACTTAATGAATTTCAAACTTATTAATTTAAATACATTTCTCGCTGTGCAACAGTTAAGTTTGAATGTTGGCAACTCTCGAAATTAGCAAAGCTCGTAACAGGAGCTGCCACCCCCTACTGAGCATGACCCCTTCTTCCCCCACTCCTGTTTAGCCACTCGAAGAATTCTCGTCTCCTTTTGTTGTTAACAACAAACAAAGCGTGAAAAAGTGTAAAACGTTGAGGTTGTAAATCTCTTGGAAAGTTTTGGTTTGGCAGATTATTCAAGTCAAGGTTAGACATAAAATGTGAATGTGTGTGGTGTGTGCTGGCAAAAGAAAATTACGGCTATATTATAATGAGTCCCCAAAGTCACCGCAAAAACAAAAAAAAAACGAAAGAAAAGCGAGCACGAAAGGTAAACAATGAGAAATATTCTGGGAAATTTGAATAAAGTCAACAGCTGCTAAGCGTTGAATAATTAAAAGAGACGTCGAAATAAGGGAAAAGTTTTATGGAAACGAAAAGTACACTTTGAGAACTTTACAAAATAAAAGTATTATGGGAAATTGGGGCATAAAACAAACAGCTTATAGTTAGAGCTTATACAGGAATTAAAGTTTCAAAGTAATACTTAATAATTCCTTCAAGTTATTCTATGAGAGCTCGCAACAAGTATGGATTTCCATTAACCAAATAAAGTTTGTTAACTTTTACTTACGATTCCAACATTACATAGTTGGACTATATGCTTTTCGATATCCTCAAGCTTCCTTTCTTTTATGGGCTGGCAAACTTCTCAACAAAGTTGTGCTACCTCAGGTGGAAATGAAAGCTATTTTGTGTATCCACTCAACAGGTAACGCGGTGGGTGGCGGTGAGCAGCAGCAAAACCACCATCGTAAAACTGTGTCAATTTACCCCACCCACCCACACGGCGTATGAGCAATGCGAGACTCTATTAAAGAAATTAAGCTACGCAAACAAATGGGCGAGAAGTGTTCATAGATGTTATTGTGTACTGCGTATATAGTATGCTATGTACCTCATATATAGTCAGCAGGAGAGGTATTCCAAGATCACATTTCTAGCTTGTAGTATGACATCACCATTATGATGAGCATTCGGGTTCGACGCCGGCATCTTAGCCGGCAAACGCTAATGAGTCAGCTGCCTGCCTCTCTGACTCGCTTTTACAATCGGAAATATCTGGTGAATACTTCTATAATTGTTTGCATTCCTCTCTTTTAGCGATAACACTTCGTCGTCGGTGCCCTTGGCCGAGTTCGTGGACCCGCCCAACCCAACTGAGGCCGAACCCTTTGTGCCCCTGGTGGAGACGAAAAAAATGACCGAATCCCCGGTGGCGGCACCTGCCACGCCAATTGCCAATGGCAATGGCAATGGAACGCCAACGGAGGCCACGGCTGGTAGCACCACGGTGGCCACGAAGCCCGCTGGTGACGATAACAGCATCTTCTCCATCTTCTATACGATGGGCAAGAAGGTGGCCATTGTGGGCTCCATTTATTTGGTGGGCTACATGGGTTGGTCGGTGGCATGGCTAATAGCACCCGTCATATTGTCGGTGGCCCGTGACCAGTTAGCCAAGACGTCGGAGAAGAAGAGGGACATAGCCAAGGCATCGGCCTTGGCCTCTGAGAAGGATGTGATCCTGGCCAGAATCGATGAGTTGCCTGCATGGGTGTACTTTCCCGATGTGGAACGATGCGAGTGGCTGAATAAGGTGAGCCATAAAATAAAAGATATTCTTCATATTATTTATATATTTTATATTCTTTTAGATCCTCAAACAAGTGTGGCCTAATGCCAATCACTTTGCTCGCACCTTGGTTAAGGAAACCATTGAACCCAATGTGGCCTTGGCCCTGGCCAACTACAAGATGAATGGCTTCCGCTTCGATCGCATTATCCTGGGCACCATTCCGCCGCGCATTGGTGGTGTGAAGATCTACGACAAGAACGTGGACCGGAATGAGATCATTATGGATCTGGATCTGTTCTATGCCAGCGACTGTGACATTAATTTCTATTTGGGCGGCATGAAGGGCGGTATTAAGGACTTCCAGATCCATGGTTGGGTGCGTGTGGTGATGAAACCTTTGATCCGATCAATGCCCCTGGTGGGAGGTCTACAGATCTTCTTCCTGAACAACCCGAATATTGACTTTAACTTGGTGGGCGTCATTGACTTTATGGACATGCCTGGACTGAGCGATCTGCTGCGAAGGATCATTGTGGAGCAGATAGGCAATGTGATGGTGTTGCCCAACAAACTGCCCATTTCTCTCAGTGAAGAAGTCTCGGCGGTGGCCTTGAAGATGCCCGAACCGGAGGTAAATACTTCTTTATAAATTATTTCTTATACTTATCACTTAATTCCTAATTGCAGGGCATCCTTCGCATTCACGTGGTGGAGGCAAAGGATTTGATGAAGAAGGACATCAGTGTGCTGGGTAAGGGCAAGTCCGATCCGTATGCCATCATCAATGTGGGCGCCCAGGAGTTCAAGACCCAGATCATAGACAACAATGTGAATCCCAAGTGGGATTACTGGTGCGAGGTGCGTATTCAGCGGATGCTGCTTGCGGGGATTCCCGAGAGCTTGTTGCGTTTGCTTATTTGTAGTCCTGCTGTTGTTGTCGATGAGATTGCTATGCATGCCTTCAACCCAACACGAGTCCACCGATTATTGCATAGTTCTCGTTGTTTTTGCCTTTTCGTTATTTCCATTTTGATTTCTTTCATTCTTTTATCACTCGATGTACGCCTGAATGCAACAGGCAACAGTTTTTATTGAAATGGGTCAATTTGTCGAGATACAGTTGAAGGATTCGGATGATTCCAAGAAAGACGAGCCCCTTGGCAGGTAAGCAAAGTATTTGCATTTTCATTTTCCTTGAGTTTTGCACCACCCAACCGACCAAACCCCACATACACCCCCCACCCGAGACCGTCGTGTGAGTAATGTTTTGTTTGAGAATCCTTTTGCATGAACCGAAAAGGCAGGTTATATCCTTTGTACCGACTCTGTTACGTTGCGCCTCTGCCTCTATATACTCTATATATTTTCTACCACCCAAAACACTCACACATTTGTTCTTCTAGGCGTGTATTTTTACCACCATAGGCCACTATATTGGGTTTTCTTTGTGGGACTATGATCAGACAATGCCAGGTGTACAGAGCGATGATGTATTGGGCAGGTTGTATTGCCGCATGAAACAGCATTCACAATTCGTTTGTTTGTTCTCCCTTTTTGTTCGTTTTTTTGTTTTTTTTTTTTATAGAGTTTCTTGACTTTTATTTATGTTCTGAATGAATTTACTAACAAGCACTTGCGTGAACAAAACACCTCGGCGTGATGAGATATCAAGAGATGCGCGGTTTCCGGTGGAAAAGTTGTGGGGAAAAACACACAGATGTGACCCAATTTAGGTGATTCGATTATGAAAATAATGTAGATTTTGTTTTTGTGTTTATTTGATTGAATTTAGAAATGATTAAACAGGGAGTAGGCTAATGAAAAGCCTTTAGAAATTGTAGAAATCTGTTCTGTTTTGCTTTTAAAGCTTTTTAATAAATTTAAGTAGAAACCTTTTGACAATTCTTGCTTTATTTCAAAATATTTCAGTAGTTGCTTACAACAAAATCTATTAAAGTCTTTTTCAACTAAACGAAATTATACTTAAAAAAGTATTTGTTAATTTTTATAAATTTCTAATGCTTATAGAAATGTTTAAAATAACAACATCAGTGTTTACTCCTTAAGGCTGTTATATATAATATATTACAATAAAAACTATAAACAAATACATTTTGCCAAGATTTGTACTTAGAACCTGAAATGTACACATATTACAAATTATATTAGCTCTTAAAAATATTTTAATATAACTCTATGCAGTATTTTATTTATTTTCTATACCAATTTACTTCAAATTTAAAATCTATATCGATTATTAAAATTCTGTAGAACCCAACTTTCTCAGTAAACCGTAGCGCATCCAAGATATTCTCATCACACTCACAGAACTGACTTATGCCGCCACTACATGACCCCTAAATAAACCCTTTGCATGCCCTTTGACACACCGAATTTTGAAACACAAGCCGATGCTGGAGCACCTTGAACCACAGAGACACACCATTAAATAAAATAATAAATAATAAGTGAAACAAGAACCACCAGAATGCATGCCAATGACAAATCCGTAGTTAGTTCTGACCCTGTAAATAACTCTCTTTAATTGAGATCGTAGTTTTTTTTAGAGTTGCGCTGGAATTAACCCACTAATAATGCAAAAATGTCTTTTACCTCGCTTTTGGTTCGAACGATGATTGGAATTATGACCTGTTAAGGCCGTGGTCGAGGTCTCGCAGCATGCGATACTCGTGCTCAGACTCTTTGACTGGGACCGCACTAGTGATGACGAGTCGCTCGGCAGGTTAGGCAACCATTGATTGATTGATTGATAGATTGAACACGATCGAGCACCACCAAGAACAGATTTGACACACACTTTTGCCCAAGAACTCTGTAAACGAACGATCGGAAACAAGAACCCCGAAACAGCTTGATTTTTGCAGGGGACACCTTGACCCATGACCCCCATTAAGAAGTTAACCAATTACTTATTGTTTTGAATCATATTGATTTCTGCTAATGTTTTCATTTAACTAATAAAATGTATTATTTCCTCAAAAACAGAGCCAGCATTGACATTGCCAGCGTAATCAAAAAGGGCGTCGTAGATAGTGTGAGTATAAATTCGGTTTGTACTTTAAAAACTCCTTACTTAATCCTTCGTGTTTCTTCTACAGTGGCTCACCTTGGAAGATGCCAAGCATGGTCTCCTCCATGTCCGTCTGCAATGGTACAAACTCACCGCTGATCCCAATGATCTTCAACAGATCCTGCTGGAAACCCAACTGCTACGTGTGACCTCCATGAGCTCAGCGGTTCTCAGCGTTTTCATCGACTCTGCCCGGCACTTGAAGGTGGTTTTCAATTATTTACATTTCGTGTTTGCATATATTTATAAATGAATATCCCTCTCCTTTCGCAGCAAGCCCGTTCCAGCTCCAAGCCCGATCCCTATCTGGTGTGCAGCGTCAACAAGCAGAAGCAGCAGACAGCCATGATAATGCGCGATGATTCCCCGGTGTGGGAGCAGGGCTTCACCTTCCTGGTCAGCAATCCGGACAACGAGAGTTTGAACATCAAAATCTATGACCAGAAGACAGGAAACGACATTGGCCAGTACACCTATACGCTGAGCACCCTGCTCAAGCAGTTCAACATGGAGGTGATCCAGCAGCCATTTCAGCTGCAGAAATCTGGACCGGAATCCAAGCTCTACATGTCGCTCTCTCTGAGGATTCTGAAGCCCGGTGAGATTGATAAGGAATCGGATGCTCTGGAACAGGTGGCAGGCATCACGCGGAGCAGTTCGATGAAGACACCAGAGGTGGCTGTAGTGGCACCTCCCACATTTAAGGTTGGTCACGAGGAGTATATAATATTAATTGCAATAAATTGAAGAAGTATTTTCTACTAGGATCCTCAGGCACCCAGCAAGCGTCTCTCCACCGAGTCGCCCATCAGCGAAGAGGATCCTGCGGTGGCAGTGAAAATCTCCCCGGCTCTCTCCTCTTCCACTTCCAGTGAGAAGCCCATCAGCGAACTGGCCGCCTCTGTGCTGACCCACCGCTTTCCCGACTCTACCTCTACCGGCGGCGAACACGGTCTGGGACGCATCCAGCTCTCGATCCGCTACAGTGCTCAGCGCCAGAAACTAGACGTGACCATACACAAGATCATGAAGATACCGCTCCGCGATCCTAGCAACATCCCCGATCCTTATGTGAAGCTGTACCTGCTGCCCGGTCGCAGCAAGGAGTCGAAGCGCAAGACAGGCGTGATTAAGGACAATTGCAATCCTGTTTATGATGCCTCCTTTGAGTACCTGATTTCCATTGCCGAACTCAGGCAGACGGAACTCGAGGTGACGGTCTGCACGCAGAAGGGATTCCTATCCGGCGGCAGTCCCATAATTGGCATGGTGAGTAAGCCCACAACAACCCCTAATCCTGGAAAACCACCCCGAGAACTCAGGCAGAAAGCAAGCCAGTATATCCTTATAATTCCCAAGTGCGTTTTCTGCAGGAGTACAGTATAAATAGGGAAAAACTTTGTTGAACTTCGTTCTTGCTTCGGCAGAACATATACTAAAATTGGAACGATACAGAGAAGAT